>JAMALN010000145.1:0-55709 GCA_023630115.1 Cutaneotrichosporon sp. PK4640
TACTGTCTCTCCTGTCTCTGAGCACTGCCTCGCCCCCGCGGCCACTTGCCCAAGATGGATCACCACTACCAGAGTAGTCCCTCCTCGCACCGCGCCTCCATCTCCGCGGGAGCTTTCAACATCCCACCCCACCACACCAACAGCAACACCTCGACAACTCTTCCTACTTCATCTCTTCCTCCCACTCCAACATCCGCGACACACCCTAATCACCCATACTTCCCTCCCCACCCTCCTCGTTCAACAGAGTACCCCACTTTCGACCCGCGCAGCCAGCAGGTCCCCTACATGCAGATGCCACCAGAGGCTCTGCGTCGCCAATCCTTCCCCACCCACCCAACACACGCGCAGTCGGACCCTAGCTCGAACAACAACTACTACGCGATGCCTCCGGTCCCCACCCACCCAGAGCCGCAGGGTCACCTGCCATCTCCCCCCGAGATGACTACCGACTCGTCCGTGTCTCCCCCGAGTCTCATGTCGCCTTCTACCTCAGCGATCCCCTCCCCTTTCGGCGCCAGCAGCCAGATTGGGGGTGATACCTACCCCTCGCCACTCCAGGGCAACCCAACCCACGCGGACGCTGTCATCCCTCCCATGGTCGTTCCCCCCCGCACCGACCATAGATATGATGACTGGGACGAGCTCCCGGACCTTCTTCGCCAGGAGCGCCGCGCCGACATGACCCCACGCAGGCCCATGAACGGTCAGTCCTTGCCCACACACAAACTTTGTGCCCCGCTAACGCCCCAGCCTTCTTTGTGTACATGAAGATGCGCCGACCCCAGTTTGCCAACGCCAACCCTACCTTCTCCACCGGCCAGCTCTCAAAGCTCCTGGGAAGCGAGTGGAAGGCGATGACCCAAGAGCAGCAAGCTCCGTGGAAGTTCCTCCACGAGCGTCTCATCAACGCTTTCAAGCGCAAGTTCCCCGACTACCAGTACGAGCGTGGCGGTCGCCGCAGGCGCCGTGGCGACCGTTCGCCCGAGTACCCCCAGCAGGCGCTTTACGCTCGTGGCCCTGGTCCGCAGTACCCCGTCGCCATGTCGGCCACGCCTCGCTTCGTCCCCTACCAGATGCCTCCCGCCCCATCCGCCCAGTACTACCAGCCCCAACAGCCTCAGTACTACGAGCATCCCGCCTTACCGCCCGTGTGGACTCCTGGGCAGCCCGCTCACCTCCACCCCGACCCAGAGCGCCGTGCGTACGCCTACCCCACCGAGGGTGCCCCGAGCTTTGGTGGCCTCGCCACGAACATCTTCGCTCCCCAGGGCGAGCAGGCCCAGTACCCCGCCCACTGGCAGCAGCCCAGCGTTCCTGGCCAGGACCAGCTCCCCGCCCCGGCGCCGTCGTACCCCACGGAACCGGACAGCCAGTGGAGCGAGTACATCAACCAGTAAACCAGTCTGCCTGGCGCTCCCTCGCCATTATCTCCTGTCCGCCATGATTCACCACACTCTGTCTGTCCTCCAATCGACATCTTGTCGTCCATCGAGCTCGAACGATCTCTCCAGCGAACCCCCGCATACACGTCCACCACCACCCTCATCCTGATATCCTCTGTTGGGGCACAGTTGCCCACCGTCTGTAGCGTACTTTCCGGTCTTTTTCCTCGGCTTCTATTTTCATTGTCCATAGTGCAGCGGGCCTTGCACGTAACACTGTATCATACGCATAGCCATGCCAGTTCCTTTGTGTGTGTGCCACTCTGTGTGTGCCACCTTCTGTCGCTTCGGCGGGAATCGGCACCGCGCGGATCCAGAGCTCTGGGCGACCCAGTGAGCTAATCATGCCGGCAAAGGCACGGTGTTCAGCCCCAGCCCGGCCAAGGTGTGCACCCCAGGAACAGGCCGAAAACCAGAGCGTAAACTCTGGGTGCAATCGTCGCCTTCGTCTCTCGTCTCCATCCTAGCGCAGGGTCGAATGCCCGTCCCTCCTTGGCGCAAGGTATGCAGGCGCACTTGTCCGTGTCCGCTCACACCGGCCGCCACCGCCCAGAGCCCCCGCCCCCCTCTGGTCTCTGGCCCGCGACGTATGCCCACTGCGCCGTGGCGTCCTGCCATGGTCCCTGAGCGACGCGACGATCGCACCCCTACGCCCAACACCAATGGCGCACATCCCACCATGCCGAACGCCTCACCGGCGCGTTCCTGGCGCTCGGCCCGACTTGTCGGGACCCAGAAGAGGACCCATGGCCAGGAGGCGCAAAGACACCCAACCTTGGCCCAAACCTTGCTGAACTGGCCGAGCTTGAGCCAACTGGCTGGGGGCGCTACGCCACCCCGCACGATCAGCGATCGCCGCTAGAACGGCACATCTGTCCCTCAGAGGGGACACTCGTGACCTTGCCACCTGCAGTGCACCCCCCTTCCTCCCCCCTCATACACCCCTCCCCCTCCCCCCCCCGCGTCCACGGGCCGCCCCCGATCGCCGCAAGAACGGCGGAACGCGACGCGTCGCGACGCCGATTCGCGCACGCGCCGACGCACGGGTGCACCGGCGCGCCAGCCCTGGCCCCCGCGCGCGCCGCTGCCTTCGGCGCGGGTGGCAGCGCCGGGTGAACGGGACAACTCGACGCCTGCACCGAGTGATGCTGACGCTGGGAGGCACGAGCACCCGTCCGTCGAACGTGCCATGGCGTATCTTCTTCGATACGCAGGCTCTTCTCTCTGCCGTTCTCCCGCGCCACATGCACAGCTGAGCAATCAAGGCTGCAGAAGCCGCTCCGCAGAAGCCGGAGAGCAATTGGGCCAATTGACGAGACAAGCTTCAAAAGTCTGCTGCGACCATTCATTTCGTTATCGATTCCCGGTGACGGCATACGATCTCCCGCTAAAGGTCGACGCCGAGGTCCTTGGCGATCATCTTGCGCGCAATGGGGTGCTGCAGTCAGCTCGTGCCTCGTTTTCGGCTGCTATTGTTCCCTCCGGCCCCGGCCCCGCCCTGCCTGCTGGCTCCGCCACGGCACCGGCGCAGGTACAGAGGCACTCGCCACCGCACGTCCCCACTCACATAGAAGTCGGCGTGTGCGGTAAACGTCTTGATTGCGAGTGCGTGGTCCTGCGTGTTGAGGAGACGGAAGATCGGCTGAAGTCAGCGCTTGGGCGTCCATGTCGCTTACCCGGCAGAACTTCATGCGGCCCTTGGTCTCCACCCACGCTGGCGTCAGCAAGCGAACTCCGTCGGTTTCGACACCACGGGGGCCACATGCGCCCCCAAGACGCCGCGGGATCTCCGCGGCCAGCACTTACTCGCCGCACTGTCGCAGTACTCGGGTCCCGCGGTCAGCGCAATCTTGTAGAAGCGCAGCTTGATCTCGGCGTTGTCGCTCTTGTCCAGCGCATACAACTCGTCCAGCGCGCGCACCGTCGCCGGCCGGAACGCCTTGTACTCGCCCATCTTGTCGAGGAAGACGCAGAGCTGCGTCGACGAAAAGTCGGCAACGTCCTTCGGCGAGAACTGGGTGAGGTCGTTGTCACCACGCGCCTTGTCCCAGCGCGCCGCGAGCGCAAGGCACGGCTTCGACAGCGAGTCGTCGTACTCGAGCTCGACCGGGAGCTCGAGGCCCACGCCGTGCAGCCACGCGTCCCAGTCGACCTGGCCCAGCTTCTTGAGGTACGTCTCCGAGTCCTTCTGCTTGCCGAAGTAGTCGAAGAGGTGCTCGCGCCACTGCTCGGTCGTGATCGACGTGTTCGTGAACGTCTTGACGTAGTCCTTCATGTACGGCAGGAAGTGCTCGAGACCGCCGACCGTGCGCTCGAGGTAGAGCAGGAAGTTGGCGCCCTGGTGTGAGCTCATGCGAGTGGCATCCAGCTCACCTTCTCGTACGGGACCTGGCTGTACGCCTCGTCGGCTGCGGTCAGCGGCGCCGGGCGCGCACTCACGGTCCTCATGCTCCTTGTACCCGGGGATGAGGCTCTGGAAGCGCGGCGTCTTCTCGTAGCTCTTGAGCGATTCGATCAGCCCGACCTTGCCGATGATGTACGAGCTGGCGTCAGCTGTGAGATCGAATGCTGGCTTACAGGTTGCGCGTGGCCTCTCCGTGGAGCTTGCCGATGATGAGGCGCTCAAGGTACGTCGTCCAGCCCTCGTTCAGCCAGAAGTGCGACCACGACGCGCAGCCGATGCTGTTACCGAACCACGACTGGGCGTGAGCTGGATCAGTGTTCGTAGCTTACGTGGCTGATCTCGTGGGCAATGACGTCGACGAGCGAGCGGTCGTGCGCGAGGAGGGTGGGTGTCGCGAACGTGAGGCAGCAGTTCTCCATGCCTGGTGTCAGCTGCGAGTGAGGGTGTGTTAGCTCACCGCCATACGGGAACGAGTCGGGGAGCTGAGGGGGTTAGCGACAAACGGAGACTGTCCAACTCACGATGAGGAAGTCGTAGACGCCGAAGCGGTACGCGGACGTCAGGTCCTCGGCACACGCCACCTGCCTGCCTGTCAGCTCAATCCGTAGTCGACAGCTCACTTAGCGGTGTCCTCCTCAAACTCCCAGTACGCCTCCTTCATGGTGAGCGGCTCGGTCCACACGCCGGTGCGCCAGTTGCGCCCCTCCATGTCGGGGAAGGCCTTGTACACGACCTCGCCGGACGCAATGGCGATGAGGTAGCTCGGGATCGCGACGGGCTGGTCGTACACATACTCGATGCGCTTGCCGAGCTCGAGCTCCTGGTCGGGCGGCGGGGACTGGCGCAGACCACTCATGAGCACGGGTAGCTCCGAGGTCACGCGCGACGCGTACGTCGCCTTGATGGCCGGCGTGTCTTGGCACGGGAGCATGGAGCGGCCGTGGATCGCCTGCGCCTGCGAGTAGAGGTACGGGTACTTGCCGCTCTTGGTCTGGACGGGGTTGAGCCACCCGACGGCCGTGCAGTCCTTGGTGGTCGCATAGGTGACCTTGACCTTGGTGCTCTGAGGTCAGTTTCAACAGGCTGGCGGCAACTGACCTCGCCCTTCTTGAGCTTGCTGGGGAGCTTGACCCGCAGCGCCTGGCCCATCACGTCGATGCGGTCGTCGAGCTTCCACTCGGCCTTCGAGCCGTCAACCTCGACCCCCTCGACGGCGAGGTACGACGTGTCGAGCACGACCTCGCCGACATCCTTCGTCGCCTCGAGGGACAGGGTCGCGCTCCCGCCAAACGTCTTGGCCTTCCAGTCGATCGACCACTCGAGGTCAATGTGCGTCGTCCGGATCTCGAGGTAGTTGGAGAGGGTGGAGAGGTCGCGGTCCGCGCCGGTCGGCGTCGTGTACAGCGAGGAGAAGGACATGGTTGGGGTGTGAGAGAGGGAGAGAAGGAGAGAAGAGAGCAATGTGGAAATAGCAACTGCCCATGTGGGACTGGTTTACCTCCACCCCTTGCATTGTCGTGGTGACGCGTTGTCGGCGGAGTCCGATCCAAGCTCCGTGCGGGATTCGAACTGTTTTGGTGGGGAGGAGGGGAGGCCACGTGCGGTGCCTTAAAGCGTCATCTTTGCCCGTCGGCGCGGCCATCTCCTGCGACGCCTCCAACCTCTCCAACTTTGTCATCTTCCCACCACCTCATGCCTGTGGCTCTCCAAACAATGTCCTCAAGACTAGAAGAAACCTCAGCTATTGTGAGCAGCGCGAGAGACCTATTACCGAGGTTACTGACACCAGCTCGGCGAATACATGCTCAAGGGCTGGACGCTGACGGACCGCGCCTGCGACCAGTGCCAGACCACGCCGCTGATGCGGCAGCCCGCCGCCGAAGCGCAGAGGGAGGGCCACGCGCCGATCCAGTTCTGCGCAGCGTGCGACGGAGGGCCTGGCGGTGCGCCCTCCCCTGCCGCCGGTGCTGCGAGCCAGGAGGCGCCTTCTCCGAGCACGCCAAGCCGGGCCCGGGGTTCCTTCAGCTCCGACGTCTCGGCCACCTCCCCTCCCGCTTCGCACGCCGCCACCGCCATAGGCGACCCCGACGCGGCCGCCGACGCCATCTCCGACCTCCTCCTCAAGGGGTACGCGCTTCTCTCCTCCACCTGCCCCGAGCCGACGTGTCGGGGCATACCGCTCGTCGGCTTCCCCCGCCGCCGGGATGGGAGCAAGGATCCGCGCCGGGAGTGCGTGTCGTGCGGGCAGCGCTGGGTCGACGAGAAGGACCTTGCGGCGAGCGGGCTGCGAATGGCGAGCGCCGAGTCCAGCATCGCGTCGCCCGTCGCGACACCAACGCCCGCACGCCCTGGCTCGGTGTTACACCCGGCTACCCCCAGCGACAGCGGCGACGAGCCCGAGAGCCCGCGCACGCGCGCGCGTCGCGAGCTGTACGACCAGGGCAACGCGATTATGCAGGCGCGCGCGGACGCCGCTGCGATGAAGAAGGCCGAGGAGGAGGCGCTCAAGATGGCTGGGCTGGACGCGCGCGGTATCCCCCTCTCCCCCGAGGCCGGGCCCTCGACGCTCGAGGTCAAGGGCAAGAGCGCGAAGAAGAAGAAGACGAAGATTGAGCCCAAGGATGAGCTCAAGGCCCATGTCCCCAGCATCCGCAGCAAGCCGTTCGCGGCCGACGACCACCGCCCCGCCTCGCCGGACGGCAAGCTCCGTGTCGTGCTCGTCACGACCGGCTCCGTGGCGAGCATCAAGATGCCGCTGATCGTCGAGGCGCTCGGAGCAGACGCCAATGTCGATGTGCAGGTGGTCGCGACCGGCTCGAGCCTGCACTTCTACGACGCCGCGGCGATTGAGGATGCGCACGACGGCGTTGGGGTCTGGGCCGACGCGGACGAGTGGTCGGACTGGAACAAGATCGGCGACCCGATCCTGCACATCGAGCTGCGGCGGTGGGCCGATCTCGTCGTGGTGGTGCCTTGCAGCGCGGACATGCTCGCCAAGATCGCCGGTGGCATTTGCGACAACCTTGCGGTAAGCTTTGAAGTCCTTATGGAAGCTAACAGCAGCTCTCGATGCTGCGCGCCCTCGACGGCACGCCGGTCGTGCTGTGCCCCGCCATGAACACGTTCATGTACAGCCACCCCCTGACGGCACGGCACACACAGTTCGTAAAGGACGTGCTGGGGTACCACATCCTCGGGCCGCAGGGCGCCAACTCGGGGCGCAAGCTTGCGTGTGGCGACGTCGGCGCAGGGAAGATGACCGAGTGGACCGACATCGTCTCCATCATCCGCGGGTACGCTGCGCTCGCGCGCACGCGCACGCGCTCAAAGAAGGCGATGAACGCGACGCTCCGCACTCTTCTTGCCGAGACGGAGGCCGACGGCGAGGAGGAGACCGGCAACGGGAACGCCAACGTCATCGTCGCCAAGGAGGCCCTCACCCCGGCGCTTCCCGTCTCGCGTCCAGCCAAGCAGGAGCCTGGCGCGATCACTGCCGCGCTCCAGTGGCCCGGACACGCGCTGCACGCCCTCTCCTCCCTCATCTTCGCGGCGCTGAACGGCACCTTTCTGATGCCTGTCCTTCATGTCGCGGCCTTGTTCCTATCTGCCCTCTTCGCGGCCCTCGCCGCCCCGCTCTCTCTCTTTCGATTTCTTCTCACCCCGCTCCTGATCCTCCTGCACGTCGTCTTCACCCTCTCGTCCATCACCTTGCGTGTATTCCAGACGCGCTCGGACTCGCCGCGCGAGCTCACCAAGCCGCCACCCAAGCACGTCGCCCTCATCCTCGTCGACGGGGGCGACCCGCAGCTCATGGTCGCGCGTTTCGTCGAGAGTGTCCGCCGGGCCATCCTTTGGGCGGCGGAGTGGGGCGTCCAGGACCTCAGTGTGTGGGACACCGCGGGCCTGGGCGTGCGCTTCCACTCGGCCGTCACGCATAGCCTCCTCAACCTCCCGCCCTCGCCTCCGAGCTCCTCCGCCTCGCCGCGCGCGAGCTCCGACTCGGGCGCCCCAGGACACATGGGCGACGAGACCGTCGCCTCGAGCGTGTACGTCAACTCGCCCACTGGCCCCCGCCGCGTTGAGGTGCACTTCCTCGCCCCCAGCGCGACCGACACGATCGCCCGCGTGACCCAGCGCCTTGCGGCCGACGGTGTCCGTAATGTCGACCAGGCCCAGCTCGACGCGGCCATCAAGGCCGACCTCCACCTCCCGTCCGACCCCGACCTCTTGATCATCCACGACCTCTCGCCGCCGGGCTTCCTCCGCGGCCTGCTCCCCCGCCCCGCGCCCGAGCTCCACGGCTTCCCCGCCTGGCTCCTCCGCGTTACGGAGATCTACGCGCACCCGCCCCGCCTCCCCCTCCAGGTGCCGTTTGTCGGCAAGCTGCTGCACAACTCGCCGCTGCCGATCCTCAGGAAGTTTGGCGCGTCTTTCCCCTCCAGCCTTGACGAGGGCGTGCTCGACTCGGACGCGTGGGAGGGCGCCCAGGCCGCGTGGGAGGGCGTCGACCAGCGCCGCGGCAAGTAAACAGTGCCATAGACTAGTAACGAACTCGGAACGATCCCAACAAAGACTGTAGTATCCTCTATGCATCCGCTCTAGTGAAGGCGCCAGCGGGCCAGCGCATTAGCTCTGTGTGCTATGAATGTCGAATGGCAATCTGCCTGGTATCTATCAATCTAGCCCCTACCACTCCACGTCCCCGTTCACGCCGGCAGTATATGCCTCGTGCGCGTACAGGAACGCAAAGAAGATGAAGGCGCCCGCGCCAGCTATTGTAACTGACGTCAGCTCCACACAATGTGGGTAACCTACTCTTCTTGACCGACAGCTTGGTCGAGATCCATCGCCCCGCAATGACGGCCATGAGTGTACACACCGAGTGGCCGAGGATCGTGCCGAACGCGATGACGGGGACGGACTGGGGTCAGCCACACACAGCACACGGGGACTCACATGCGCGCCAGCCATGGCGATCGTGGTGATCTGCGAGCGGTCGCCCCACTCGCCGAGGAAGGTGAGGATGAACGCCTGCGCAAACACGGGGTTGGTGACCATCTGCAGTCCGGAGCGGCAGCTCTCGCGGGCACGCGCAATAAATGGCGCGTCCTTGAGCGGGCCGACGCCGGGGATCGAGATCTGTATGCTGGGCCGCGAGCGGGAACGCGAGGCCGTACGCCGCCCGCGCTCCGGTGCGCGCCCACGCTCCGGCGCCGGGGAGGCAGGACGTGACCCGCTCAGCCCCTTGCTGAGGGGGCGGGCGACGCGCCCCTCCTCGATCGCCTCGAGCGGCATCGCGCCGCGCATCGTCGGGTCGTGGACGGCGCTGTCCTCCTCAATCTCCTCCTCGGCCTCGCGCATCTCCTCGGCCATCTCGTCGCCCTGCATGTGCCGCGCCTCGGAGGCCATCTTGACGCCAAAGACGAGGAAGAGCGCGGCCGCCGCCCAGAGGGTCCACACCTGCCGTTAGCGATGGCGATGCGAGTAGGGACGGGGGCGAGCAGCGGACGGTGACGCGGTGGCGGCCAATCCCTGCACACGCATTACACGTCCTCGACGCAGACCGACATGCAGATGTGGCGGAGGGCTGCGATGGCGACGGGGGGAGGGTGAGATGGAGACTGCTTACCTTGGGAACCAGCCCGAGGATGAACTTGCCCAGCGCGGCGCTGAGCACCGACATGACGACGAGGCTGCCGAGCGCGCCGGCGAACACGGTGACACGACTGTGCTTGGACGCGAGGATGGCCGCGATGAGGAACGTCTTGTCGCCTGAGGTCAGTGGGGCCCACTATGTATGTGACTGCCGCGGGAGGGGGTGACACGCGCCCAAGGCGACGCGCTTAGCCGCCCCCGCCCCAGCCTGGCAGCGTCACTCACCGATTTCAGAGACGACAATCATGATGAACGCCTGGTAGAAGGCGTCTTGGGTCAGCGGCGTCGCGGCGGGGGCGCACGGAAGCTGCCCTCTTCTGGGCTTGTTTCCGCCATTGTTGATTGGAGTGTGATGGAGAAGAAGAGAGGAAGAGATGATGTGGAGAGATGGAAAGTTGACTGGGCGAGGACGGTTGATCGGAAGGTCGGTCCGTTCCTGTGGTGCTGCAAACGTGTTCCCTTTGTTGGGGCCACTCAATCCTAATTTGATTATTACTTCAATTCTAATCATTTACATTACGACTGCGGCAGTTGCTGTGCGGCGGCACCATTTGAATTGGATTTTCCGGTGATTTTCCTGGGTGAGGAGCGGACACGTGGCCTCCGATTGCTTGGAAGCCGACGCGGACCTCGCTGGCTGGGTTGGCTTGGCTCACCTCGCTCAACTGCACCTACTCCAACCTTCCCTCCTGTTCACAATCGCCACCTAACCATGTCCAGGCAAGGTATGTCAGCTTAGATGGATTTGAGAAAGCTGACAGCAGACAAGGCGACCACGGAGCGCAATGCGCGCGTCCTCCGCGACCTCGTCAAGCAGCCCGACAACAAGATGTGCGCCGACTGCCGCAAGAATGGTACGTCACGCGAGCTTACAACCGAGCGAGCTGACTCCAGACGCTCGCTGGGCCTCCTGGAACCTGTGAGCTAAGGTTGATGCACCCCAAGCTAACCTCAGCGGCGTGTTCGTGTGCATTCGCTGCTCCGGCATCCACCGCGCGATGGGCACGCACATCTCGAAGGGTGAGCACAGAGGCGTTTCGCGCAGCTGACGCGCAGTGAAGAGCATCGACCTCGACATCTGGACGCCTGAGCAGATGGAGGTGAGCCTATGGTCACCATTCCAGCTGACAGCAGAACATCCAGAAGTGGGGCAACAAGCGCGCCAACGCATACTGGGAGCGCCACCTCAAGGCCGGCCACGTCCCGCCCGACCAGTGAGCTCCATCGCGTTCGCAAGCTGACAGCAGCAAAATCGAGTCGTTCATTAGGAGCAAGTACGAGAGCCGCCGGTGGGCGATGGAGGGCCCGCCCCCGGCCGACCCGAGCGTGCTAGACGGCGCGGGCGCGAGTAGAACCGCGACGTCCCCACCTCCAGCGCAGCCCGCCGCGCGCCCGCAGGCTCCCGCTCAGGCGCGTCCCACGCCCACCGTGACGGCCCCGACGCCGCGGCAGGGCGGCGCGCACCCCCTCCTCTCGCGGCAGGCGCGCTCTCACCCCACGGCTGCCCCCGCGGCCCCAGCTCCCCTTCTTAACTTCTTCGACGACGAGCCCGCCGCCGCCAAGCCGACCTCGCCTCCCGCCGCTGCGCCAGCTGCCCGTCCCGCCGCCCAGACGGCGACGACCGCGGCCAAGGCCGCCTCCCCTACTGCGGCGCCCCAGTCCAACATCTTCGACCTCGACTTCAAGGCGCCCACTCCCCCCGCACAGAAGCAGCAGACGTCCAAGAACGATATCATGAGCCTGTTCTCCCAGCCCGCCCCGCAGCAGCAGTTCAACCAGAGCTCGCAGTTCGGGTCGTGGAACGGTGGCGTCACCTCCTCCCAGGCGCCGGCGGGGCAGGCGACCGCCGCGGCGGTGCCGACGTGGGGCGGCGGCTTCGGGGACCAGGCGGCGTGGGGTGGTCAGCAGCAGCAGCAGGCGCAGCAGCAGCAGCCTCAGCAGCAGCAGGGGTGGGGCCAGCCTCAGCAGGCTCAGCAGCAGGGCTGGGGGCAGCAGAACTCCAGCGCCAGCGCCAACCCCTGGGGCAACGACCCGTGGGCCCAGCCCGCGCAGCAGGCGCAACCTGCTCCTAAAAAGGACGACCGCGACCCCTTCGCCAACATTTGGAGCTAGAGGCTTCGGCCGTTGTACAGCGTAGATGCATATTGTCACGAGTTCGGAAAGCGCTGCCCAACCTCCTGCCATGCTCACACAGCGGCCTCTGCCTCGGCACCCCCGGGTCCAAGGTGAGCGCGCCAAGGCCTGCCCGTACGATCTACATGAGTATGCATCTACATCTACAGTCTCTGGCTACTTCTTCCTCTACTTCTGCTCGCTCTCCGGCCCTATGTCACAGCTAGTAGAACCGCCACTTCTTCCCGCTCTCCGCAGCGCCCACGGCCGCCTGGCTCACTCTCAGGCCCTGCTTCGCGCCCGCTATCAAGGCCGCGAGGCGCGCAGCCTTGGCCTTAACCGGGTCGTAGGGGTCGTCGTCATCGCGGGCGCGCTTCACCCCGCTCGTAGAGCTCGGTGTCAAGGGCGGGGAGGGGGGAAGCGCGGTGGCGCGCGCACGCTCGAGTACCGCCTCCTCCGCCAAGCTGCGCACCGCTGACTCCGCCGCCGCCTGGACGTCCCGGAGGACGTTGTTCTCCAGTGCCTGCGCCGCATGCAGGTGGTGCGGCGGGTCGAGCCACTGCTCGAGGTGGAGCGTAGCGTAGCGCACGGTGTTAACGACGTGCGCGCCGAGGGCGTCCAGCACTTGGTGGACGGGAAGGGGGCGACCGTGGGCAACGGCGTCGCGGAGCTCGGCGCAGGCCAGAGCCACGCCCGCTCCAAGTTCGGACTGGGCCATGTACGCCTGCAGGCTCTCCGCGACGGAGGCGGCATCCGAGGATGCTGGTGGGTCGTAGTGCGGCGGCGCTGGACGGGTGTATGTCGAGTCTTCGGCCTCGCCTTGCTCCGCGATCTGTTCCTCGATCGCCACAGGAAGAGACGACAGCAGGTCATATGCGGCGGATAAGGCCACAGGCACCAGGCGCGTCTCGGTCGGGAACTCGCGGAACACATTGTCCGCGACGTGCAGCAGCTCCTGGAAGGCAGCGTATACGCGGTCCGCGATGTGCTGCAGCGGGAGGACGACTTGTGTCCTGCGTGGGTCGACGGGGACAACGGTGCGCAGAGCTGCCGCGAAGAGCGCACCGAACGTCTCCGGGTTGTTGAGAGACACGGCAGCCACGTGCTCGAACTGCTCGACGTCGTGCTCGATGCCCAAGCGGAGGACGACATCCTCCAGAGTCTCCGGCTCCCACGTCACGATGATGAGCCCCGTGCGGTACCGCGAACCTTGCTGGATGGCGCCGGCTGCCGCTTCCAGTCGGTCGCCCGCGTCGTCGATGTTGCGCGATCTTGCGGCAGTGTTGATCGTGATGAGTGGCGCCTCGAAGATGTACAGCCCCGTGTCGGACGAACCGGGGAAGTTGTCCTTCACGTCCGTCGCGCAAGAGGCGAACCCAACCTCGCCGTGGTAGTAAACACCGTCCAAGACTCGTGGGCCCTGTTTCGGCGTCATGAGCTTGGACGTGAGCCAGGTGGATGCCCCTTCGCCGGCCGGCGAGCCCGACTGCCCGGCAGTGAGCAGCACCGTCTCCCACAGGGGGGCGTGCTCATTAGACGAGGAGCGGAGGAGCGGCGCTACGTGCCCTGCGATCGCCTTGAAGAGGGACGAGTCGCTGTCGAAGAACTTGCGCCGCATCTCTTGGATCTCGCGGAACTTATTCTCCGACACATCGAGCTGTTCTGGCAGAGTGATGAGGGACGGCGCTCCCGAGCGTACCGACCGTGACCGGCTGGTGACTTGCGACACTCCATCAACGTAACCGTATGACCGTCCCAGGCCGATGCTCTTGAGGTGTTGGCGGTCCTGCTCGCGTTGCTCTGCTGCTATTTCGCGGGCCTCGACCCGTCGCCTTGTCCACGCTAGCCACTTGCGCGCAATCTTGAACGCGTACATCTGCGCACGCATGTCGAAGAACCAGTCGGCAAAGAGCTCAGAACGTACGTGGTCTGCAAGGAGCTCGTCGAGCACCTCTTGCGCCCTTTGGTGGACGAGTGCGGCGCGCTCCAACTTGGACCGGCGGAGGCCCGCTTCGGCCTCGCGCTGTTGGACAATCCTCGATAACGCCGGCCGATTGTCCTCGAGTAACTCCTTGATGACCTCTGAGACTAACTCGTCTCTCAAGATCGACGGCAGCTTACGCATGTACGTGCGCGTGACTTTGATGCTCGGGATGACCGGTTCTGCTGGTGTTGGGGGTGGAGATGGCTCCAGGGGCGGGGTCGGCTTGGGGCTGGGGAGGGTCGACGAGAAGATAGAGCCCGATGCAGGTGTTGTGGACTGGGCGAAGAAGCTGGGAGCTGCAGGCTTGGAGGGACCTGCTTCTAGAGCAGGTGCAGGCTTCGGTGCGGTGTCGAAGAAGCTGGGTTTGTTGAAGAGCGGGGCAGGAGACTTGGGCTCTGTTGGCTCGTCGCCCTTCGCGAAGAAGTCGAACTTGGGCGGCGGGGGTGCGGCTGGGGTAGTCGAGAGAGCGGGGGCAGCAGACGGGAAGAGGTCGGGCGTCGCCTTCGGCGCGGGCGTCGCAGGGATGGCGGGGACCGCAGGGACGGTCGGGACCGGCTCCATAGGTTTGGGCTGCTCTTTCTGGGATGGCTGGAAGGCCGGCGCGGACGGCTTTAACGTGCTCGCCTTGGCCTTGAAGTCGAAGGCTGGTGCTGGCGAAGGAGCTCCCCCGTTCGCCTGCTTGCCGAACGCGCTGCCACTAGAGAAGGCACTCGTAGGGGGACCGAAAGCGCTAACAGAAGGGGTGGGCTTGGGTTGCCCGAAGGCGCTTGATCCTGGTCCAAAAGCAGAGACGGAGCTCGATCCCGGCCCAAAGGCAGAGACCGAGCTCGTGCTCGACTGCGTGAGCGCGCTCTGCTCCGTCTTCCCTGTCCCGAAGGCGCTTGCGGACGTGCTGGGAGCAGTGGGCTTGTGAGGGGCGGAGGGCCACGCTGTGCCATTGGTGATGGGCACCGGCTTCACAGTAGCGCGCTGCTGGGTCTTTAGCCGTGATGGTGGGGGAGGCGCGGCGGAGGCTGGCTGCGCGGCAGGTCCGCCGGAGATGCCCACACCTGCTCGACCGTTGACGACGTCGGCGTACGACGAGGTAAGCTTATCTGAGATATACTTCCAGCGGCGCGTAGGGGGTGCGTCCGCGTTGTCTGGAGTCAGCCAAGCGACTTGGGTACAACTCACCGTTGTAGGGCGACAACGAGTTGATCAGCGCGCCCATAGGATGGCTGTTGTCTCCGATCTCCTCATACACGGCGATGTTGAACTTCTGGACGACAGCAACCGCCTCGTCGTCAGGATCACGCGAGACGGGAACGACATCGTCCCACGCGGTCTCCAGAGTCTCCTGCTCCTCAGCACCCAGCAGACGGTCTAGCGTCGGCATAAGAACCATCTTGCGCTCGACGATCTCGCCAGCCTTGTCGCGACGGATGGGGTCCGTTTCTAACTTGGGATACGACCGCGTGAGGGCGCGAATCGCGCTGCGGCGCATCTCACTGAGACGGATCTCCGCCAGACAGGACAAGAGATAAGGCACATGGTCCTGTTTGACAAGACGGATGTACCTTGTGATGAGGTTGGCGCCGAGCTCGGCATTGAACTTAGAGCCCACCTTCTGCGAGTCAAAGTTGCGCTGCGCCGCTTGCCGGATTTGCCAGGCCAGCTGGACAAGTGGGTGGTCGAGTATGACCTGGGGCAACTCGGAGACCGGGATCGACACTGACTTGTTCGTCAGATCGAAGATGAGCATGTAGGCGCAGAACTCGGGCTCGTTGGCGCACGGCATATCGAGGCCTGTTTCCTCACGCTTGTCGCTGTATAGTTGCCTCAGCGACGTGAAGCAACGCTCAAGTTCTTTGTTGTCGGTGAACATGTCCATGTTCTGTCCCGTGGTCTCCTGTAGCTCGCGCAGGCTGAGGATGTGCCAGCGCGCGATGCGCTCAAACGTCGCGATCGCCTCGTCGTGACCCCAGCTGGACTGCAGCGCAAACTCCTTGCGGATGGCGCGAGTGCGGTCGCGAATGAAGCCAGAGGTGAAGCCGAGTGCACGGCGGGGTGTAGGTGCTGGAGGGTTGACAGCATTGGGGTTGACGGGCGGCTGGAGGCTCATGATTTTGTCGATGAGGTAGTCGAGGGAGCGCTAGGGTGAGTGCCAGGAGACGGCTGGAACATACGACAAGTGCGGAGGGGGTACGCAGATCCGAGGGAAGGATCGTTGCGGCGCCGTGTCCGGCGCCAGCGTCGGATCGGGTGTACGCAGCCACGGCCTTGGCATGGTCCATTCGGCGCTGTGGGGTCTACTGTCAGCCACGAAATCTCCCTCCAGTAGACTCACAGATTCAAGGGGATGGATGTCGCGCGTGAACTCGCGGTACTCGCGCTCATACTCGCAACACATATCCTCGCATGTCCCACGCAGATCGATGGCGCCAGTGAGGTCGGTCTGGCCAGAGGTTATCTTGCCCTGGGCGATGAACGCCTCTCGCTCCTTGATGCGAGCTGCCTCGAGCTGCTGTCAGATGATGAAATAACTTCCAACTCACCTCCTTGTACCTGTTGCCCTCAAGCTTGTTGTTAAAGCGGGCGGCACGCGCTGCGAGCTTGTCCTGCTTCATGAAGGCGTCGTCGCCGTCGGGGTCGGCCCCCGACGCGGCTGCGGGGGCCATGATGGGCGGATTCGGAGCCGTGTCTGCACTATGGGCAGACGCGACGGGAGAGGTGATGGAGGAGGGAAGGGGGAGGAGAAGGCGAGGAAGGTCAACAAAGCGAGGACTGAGACGGGTGCGTCATGAAGTTGGGACTCCAGTGATGGAGGTCAGTGGCGGGGGCAGATTGCCACGTTATGCACGTGACTTGGTTGCGGACTTGTGCCTTGATCTCCGTTGTCCAGAGCAGGGAGCGGGATCTGATCTGATGGGCCGTCGTATGCCACGGGCGATGTGCGCCCACGGAGTGTTCGTGTCCGAGAGTCCGGTGCCCCGCCCCGCCACTTTTCGCCCTAAGTGTGTTTATCCGGCCCCCGGCTTGGAGTGGCCGGTGGACCGCCAGTGGGCAAGCCGGGCGCGGAGAGGCACCCCAGGTATGCGCGCAAAGCGAGCAGCCCACTGGCCGAAGTGTCGCGTCCCCGTTCCAGGCTCACAGACTCACATGGTCTCAGGCTCAGGCCGTGCCAAGGTTGCGCCTGAGTGCCCGAGCTGCCCTCCCGTATGTAGGCCCACCAGGTCCAGCTGGCAGCTGACTTGTGGGAGATGAGAGTTGGCCGGATGTCCAGCATGTCCAGGGTTTCGGGGCCGCTTGATGCGATCGTACGAATACATACAAGGTGGACCACCCATGCCACCCACCCACCCAGCCCATTCATACCCACCCACAAGTTCCGGGCCACGGCATACATCCACCCACATCATCCTCCTCCCCTCCCCACTCTTCATCTCTCCATCTTTCTCTCTCCCATCCCCTCATCCCCTTCTTGACTTCGGTCATCTCTTTTCTTTTCTTGCCCTAGGGCTTTTTCTTTCTCCCCTCGTCCATCTCCACCGGCAACTAGCTCCACATTCACAATGGCGTCCCAAGTGGACCTCATCATCATCGCCCTCGTGGTGCTCCTCCCCCTCATCTTCTTCTTCCGCGGCTCCCTCTTCGGCGGCAAGAAGACCCACGATGCCGGGCACGTCGGTGCCGGCGCTGCGGGCGCCGACGAGGAGGAGGGCGACCCCCGCGACTTTGTGGGCAAGATGACGCGTGCTGTAAGTCGCAGTGGCGAGCTGACACCCACGGACGCGAGTGGAGCAGAGCTAACCCGCAGGGCAAGCGCTGCGTCGTCTTCTACGGAACCCAGACCGGTACGGCTGAGGAGTACTCGATCCGCCTGGCCAAGGAGGCCAAGTCGCGCTACGGCCTCTCGTCGCTCGTGTGCGACCCCGAGGAGTACGACTTTAACAACCTCGACCAGGTCCCCGAGGACTGCTGCATCTTCTTTGTCATGGCAACGTACGGCGAGGGCGACCCGACCGACAACGCCGAGCAGTTCTGGGAGTTTATCATGGACGAGAACGTCCAGTTCTCGCAGGGCGGCGACCGCCTCGAGAACCTCAACTACGTGATCTTCGGCCTCGGCAACAGAACCTACGAGCACTTTAACGGTGTCGGGCGCAAGCTCGACGCCAAGCTCCAGGCCCTCGGCGCTCACCGGATCGGCACTCTTGGTGAGGGCGACGACGACAAGGCCCTCGAGGAGGACTACCTCGAGTGGAAGGACCCCATGTGGGACGAGTTCTCGAAGCGCCTCAACGTCGAGGAGGGCGGTGCCGGCGACGTCGCCGACTTTGTCGTTACTGAGGTTACCCCCGACATCAAGAAGGTCTACCACGGCGAGCTTTCGTCGCGCGCTCTCCTGGCCAGCACTTCGGGCACTTCCACCCCCGTTGGCTCGTACAACTCGAAGAACCCCTACGCGTCCCCGGTCCTCACTACCCGCGAGCTCTTTTCGGTCGATGGCGAGCGCAACTGCGTTCACATCGAGTTTGACCTTACCGGCTCTGGCCTCACCTACCAGCACGGCGACCACGTCGGTGTCTGGCCCTCGAACCCCGACCTCGAGGTTGAGCGCATCCTCACCGTCCTCGGCCTCCTCGAGAAGCGCGACACCGTCGTCGACATTGTCTCGCTCGACCCCGCTCTTGCCAAGGTCCCCTTCCCGACTCCCGCCACCTACGAGGCCGTCTTCCGCCACTACATCGACGTTGCCGCCACCGCTTCGCGTCAGACCATCGCTTTCCTCGCCCGCTACTCGCCCAACGAGCAGGCCAAGGAGAGGCTCACGCGTTGGGGTAACGACAAGGAGGCCTACCACGACGAGGTTGACGGCCCGCGCCTGACCCTCGCCGAGGTCCTCATGGCTGCCGCTGGTGACCAGCTCAACCCCCCCTTCGACAACGTCACCCAGTGGGCTATCCCCTTCGACCGCATCGTCTCAACCGTTCCCCGTCTCCAGCCCCGCTACTACTCGATCTCGTCCTCGTCCAAGCTCTACCCGTCCGCTGTTCATGTTACCGCTGTCGTGCTCAAGTACGCCTCGACTCAGTCCAAGGTCCACGAGAACAACTCCCGCTGGGTGTACGGTCTCTCGACCAACTTCATCCACCACGTCATGCAGGCCAGCCACAAAGGCACACCCAACGGCATCGCGAACGGCAACGGTGCGCCGCACTTTGGCGGCCTCGCTGGCGCCGACGGCAGCATCCGCCTCGACGGCCTCGCGCCCACGTACAAGATTTCTGGCCCCCGTGACTTCCACCTCAAGGACAACATCTACCGCGTCCCAGTTCACATCCGCCGCTCCACCTTCCGTCTCCCCACCTCGCCCAAGGTCCCAATCATCATGATCGGCCCCGGCACCGGTGTTGCGCCCTTCCGCGGTTTCGTTCAGGAGCGCGTTGCGCTGGCGCAGAAGGCTCGCGAGAAGGCCGGCGCCGACGCCGCCAACGCGCTCGAGTCTTGGGCCCCGATCCACCTCTTCTACGGCTGCCGTCGCGAGGACGAGGACTTCCTCTACCGCGACGAGTGGCCCGGCTACCTCAAAGAGCTCGACCCCGTGTTCAAGATGCACAACGCCTTCTCGCGTGGGGCGAACCGCAAGCCTGACGGCTCCAAGATCTACGTCCAGGACCTCATCTGGGACCTCCGCCACGAGCTTGCTCCCCTCATCCTCGAGAAGCGCGCGTACATCTACATCTGCGGCGACGCCAAGAACATGGCCAAGAGTGTCGAGGACCGTCTCATCCACATGCTTGCCGAGGCTCGCGGCGGCACCCCCGAGGTCGAGGGTATCAAGGAGCTCAAGGTTCTTAAGGACAGGAACAGGTTGATGACGGACGTTTGGAGCTAGACGAATGTCGGCGCGATAGGTTACGTCGAGGTTGACGACCTGACGAACCACCTACCTTGCTATGTAGCGTCTGTATTGCGACAATCTCAATCTGCATTTGATACCAAGTTCCAAGTTTGACAGAGCGGCGCCCGGTGTCAGTCGCGAGCCGGGATCGCGAAGACAGTCGGCGAGTGTCGTGTGAAGGTGGATGATGGTGGCGAGCAGCCGCCCAAGACGGGGCCCGCTGACCCGTCTTTCTCAGCGATACCAATGCCTCCGGCTGGTGGAGCGGAATCCGCGAGCGCCCGCTGTGTCCATCCGCTTGCGTCCACTTCCCCCGGGCCGGCCAGAACCGAGGCGACACCGAGCACCGGCATACCTCGAGATCTCGGCTAGGTGGCTCACGGTCCGATCAGAGTCACATGTCCCGGCATCCGGCTGTAAGATGTGCGGTGGGCGATCGGGGCGACGTGGGGCGTGCTGTGGCTCCGCCCGTCTCCGCGCGCGAGTGCGTGGCTCCGTGGGGCGAGGAGTCGCGTGAGATATTGTCGTAAGCATGGGTGTCACCGTCAAGTCACCTTCCATATGTTCTGGCTGGTGTTCTGGGATCTGGGTATCTGGGATCTGGGATCTGGAAGTGATCAAGTGATCAAGTGAACATCCGCCACAGTCCATTCTGCCCCACTCCTTCCCAGGATATACCCTGGGCTATATCCGTAGTCGCAGCCACGTGAGATGGCCTCCGTGGGAGAGCTGTCCCCTTCACCCAGGCACGGCTGCCATATTTTGCGAACCTCCACTTGCCACTCAACAGCTCGACCCATCTCTTGCTCGCTGCTACTCACCTCCCCTTCACCCCCTCTCACTCATTCACCATGGCCAACCCTCGCCAGCGCTCCAAGGCCAAGTCGCACAAGTCGACCAAGCCGAACCTTGCGCAGAAGAAGCGCATGCACGCCAAGATGAAGAAGGCGCCGCCCCTCAAGGGACCAGAGACGCTCCAGAAGGCGTGGGACAGGAAGAAGACCGTGTTCCAGAAGTGAGTGCGAGCTGCTGCGAGAAGCAAGGCTGGGATGAGATGGGGCTGTGTCCTGCGTCGCAAGGGCGACCCCTTTCCACTGGGTGACCAGGTGTGACCTCCTCACGCGACCTCCTCCTCGCCCGCTCCCGTCGCACTCGCTGACTCCAGCTATGCCGCCATGGGCCTCCTCCCCTCCCTCCCGATCCCGAACCAGCCCGAGCGCAACCAGCGCGTCCAGCTTCCCCACCTCCCTCCGGCTGAGGGCGAGGCCGCGCCCCCCAAGATCGGCTTTGGGCGGATCGTGCGGGACGAGGACGGCAACGTGATCGACATCATCATTGACGGAGAGGACGAGGACGACGGGCAACCGAAGCCCCTGAACCCCGCGGTGGAGAAGGTGCCGGAGAAGGTGGTGGCCAAGACGCAGGTCGTGCGGGGTGAGTGCAGGCCGGGGAATCAACCTGCGGCCTCCCCAGCTGAGGGGCATGAACAGGAGCTGACCCCAGACCTCGAGGCGCTCGCGGCCACTGCGGTCCCCGTGCAGCGCCACACCTCGTCGCAGGAGCACGTATGGCTCGCGGACCTGGTGCGCGCGCACGGCGACGACTACACCGCCATGGCGCGGGACCGGAAGCTCAACATTTGGCAGAAGACGCCGGGCGAGATCCGGCGCATGGTGAAGAAGGCGGGCGGCGTGGAGACGCTGCGCGGGATGGACGTCGACGCGTAGTGTTGTAGGATCATGTATTGCTTAGATGGGTCGTGAGGGTGTGAGAGGCCACTTTAGTGGTGGCTGGACAGCTTCGCCGGGCCACATCGCATGGAGGGGCGACCGCGATAGTGTCGTCTACAATGCACGACCGCTTCGCAGCCCCTCTGATCCTCTGACCCTCTGGTCTCTTAACATGTCTCCCTCCCGCGTGTTTAGCGGCTGAGATGCCTGCCTCTTCCCACCTCCGCTCCTCGCCCGCCCTCTCCCACATCCCTCCTCGCCCGCTCCCTCGCCTGCAGACCCGTGAGTAATGCATATGTCTACGACTTCCTGTGGAACGGTATCCTGAACCCCGTGAGCAGCGCGCGCGCATGCTCCTGTGCGTCGCGCCCGCGCGCGTTCGTCTTAAAGTGCATGTGGAAACCGTGGAGTTTGGGGTACGAGTCGATGTTGGCCGCGATCTGGGGGAAGAGGCCCATGGCGGCGGGCGGGAGACCAAGCGAGACGACGCCGGCGAGCGCGGACGGGGACGTCTTGCTGGCGCTCATGGGGGGGAGGACGAAGCCGGGGAACTCGCGGATACGGGGGAGGACAAAGTCGACCAGGCTCTGGAGGAAGTCGTACATGGCCTCGCCGCGGAGCTCGACCTTGGCCGAGACGGGCATGCCGGCGCGGAGCTTGAACGCGGCGGCACCGTTACGCGACACGACGACCTGGACGCCGCTGGCGCCGGCGCGGCCGCCGCCGCGCTCGCTCTCGCCCGAGATCGCGCGGAGGGCCATGATGGCGCTGAGGAGCGCGTTCTTGTTCCCGATCGCCTCCTTGACCATCGTGTGCACCGTGATCGCCTCGAGCTGCACGACATCCTCGGGGACGAGCGCGCGGTTCACCGGCTTGGGCGGCCGGTTGCCCTTGGGCGGCGGGGCAGGCCGGTTCGCCTCGTAGCCCGTCACGACCTTTGGCTCGGCGGCCTTTGCGAGGGCGGCGGCCGCGGCCTTGGCCGACGTCTCCCACGCGCGGTGGTCGTACGTCATGTAGAGCATGTCGGACGCGAGCGCGTTCTCGTAGTGGTCGCCGTAGCGCGAGGGGTGGGTGCGGCCGAGGTGGATCTCGGGGAGGACCCAGTTGGGGTCGAGCTCCTCCTTCTTGGGCTTGGCGGCCTTCTTGGCCTTGGTCGAGGCCGCGCGCGCAGCGCTCACGAGGGGCGCGGAGAGCACTGGGCGGGACGCCGAGGCGACGGCGGAGCGGAGCGACATGGCGGCGGGGGAGGGGCGGGTCGGCGTCGGCGTCGAGGTGGTTGAGCGAGATCGCGGTTGCCCGAGGATCAAAAGCGACCTGGCGAAACCCGGACTTTTCTGATTCCGCCCTCCTTGGTTGTGTGGTCTAAAGGGAGGGGGTTGAACAAGCCGAACCACGCGGCATGTTTGGTGGCACCTGCGCCGACGTCACGGTCCGGGTTTCGAGCGATGGAATAGAGTCGAGGGCGTTCAACCATCTCATCTACACTTCACTCATCCTCTCTTACTCTTACACTACAAGAGAGCGGTATCGAGATGCCCTCGCCGCCGCTCTCGATTGTTCAGAGCCTCTCGCCGCGCGTCGCCGTCCTCGCCTCCGACGATGTCACCGACAGCTGCGCGGCGAACGGTTGCCGCGGCCTCGACGAGCTCCTCCGTCCCTGGGAGGGCGGGACGGAGCGGGGTGAGCTGCAAGTGAGGGGCAAGCTAACGTGCAGTGCAGATCATGAGCTCGACGTTAACCCCGACCGTGCACCCGACGTTCCCGCTGCGCTTCGTCTCGTACGCGTCCGTGTACGGGTCGCCGGGGAGCGCGTCGCCCCCGCCAGATATGGTGGTCGACCTCATTTCGACGTGTGTCGGGAAACACCAGCCCGGTATGTTGCAGGAATGCGGAGCTGACGGCAGACGAGGAACAACATTACCCCGTCACGCGGGCGCTGCTGCTCAACTCGCGCCCGCTCGCGCCGCACGAGACGTTCAACCACCCCGTGGGCGTGCTGTTCGCCGTCTCTACCTCTACACCTGATCCCATGGCCACAATGACGAGGCTGTACGGCCAGGCGGTGGGGACGGGCGCGCAGGCTGCGCCGTGGATGGACGGCGTGCAGGTGCTCAAGTTCTTTGTGGTCGTGCACGACATCTCGAAAATGGGACCTGATCTCGAGCCGTGAGCTTCCGAGATCGCGATGCCAGCTGACAGCAGAGCGCAGGAGCTGCTGGGGCAGGTCAAGAAGGCGTACGGGCCGCACTCGACGCTGCTTGTCATCAACTCGCGCGCAGCGACGGGTAGCACGCCGCCCCTCGAGTCACCGGATCTGACAGCGCACGCCGGTGTAGCGCCGCTGGACCTCGCGGCCGCCGAGGACCCGTGCGCCCTCTCGCAGTTATACGCGTCGACCATGTCGTCGCTCACCCTCTCGCCCATGGCGGCAGCGGCGCACGAGGCTGGCGTCGACGCCCACAAGGCCAAGCGCTACGCAGCCAAGCTCACGCCCGACGACGTGCAGGCGCTGATTGCGCTCGTGCGCGAGCTCGTCGTCCAGTCCCTCGTACCGTGGATGGAGGCGCGCGTACGCGAGTGGAACGAGGCGTACCAGACGAACCGCCGCGGGATCACGGGGCGCCTCTTCGGCGCCGGGCGCAAGCTGTTCGGTTCGAGGCCCGCGTCACCAGCGCCCTCAAACACACACCAGGGCTACAACGCCGTCAAGGGCTACTACGCCGCAAGCTCGATCGAGGCGCTCAGCCGCCGACTCGCCGACTTCGCCTTCATGCTCCGCGACTACAGATACGCGGGCGGGGTATACGACTCCCTGCGCAAGGACTATGCGCAGGACCGCGCGTGGCGGTATGCCGCTGCAGCCACGGAGATGTACGGCCTTGCTCAGCTCCTCGGCCAAAACTACTTCATGCCGAACACGCCACCAAGCACGCGCGTCAACTTTACGACGATGCAGCACACCGAGATAAGCTCGTGGCTCGAGCAGTCTGTCCAGACGTACATGTCCAGAGGCGGAGCCGCGCAGGTGCAGCTCGATGCGCTGCGCATCACCGTGCTCTACTATGAGGCATGGAAGGCGATAAACGAGTGGAGGGGTGTTGGGGCGGCGCTTGTCCGCGCGGCGGGCGAGGCAGACGAGGTGCCCTGCGCCGTGATCGTGGAAGAAGCCGCTGCGACCGACGTGCGCGGCGGCAAGCGACACCGCGGGAAACGGAGGCAGGCGTTCCACCTCGTCATGGCCGCCAGGCGGTACGAGAAGGCCGGTTTGGTGAGCTGAGAACACCTCGGGCAGCTGACAGCAGAAACAGTACTCGCGCCGATGCCTCGAGCAGGCCGCGGCGCTGCTGCGCGACGCGAAGTGGGGCGCCGTACGCGACCGCGTCGAGCACTCCCTAGGGCGGCAGGCGTACACGCTCGGCGAGAGCGATGTGGCCGTCGAGCACTTCCTGAAGCTGCTGGCGCGTGACGACCTCGCCACGCCAGGGACACAGGGCATGGTCCTCGAGGACCTGGCGCAGGCGTACGAGCAGCTCGCGCTGAACCCGGAGCAACTGGCCAAGGCAGGCGAGCTGCACCTTCCGACACCTGTGTTCGACGTCAAGAAGACGCGTATAGTGCTCGCTGCGGAGGGCAGCGGCCAGGGGAGCAAGGACGCATGGGCCGCGCTCGATGGGCGGGTACTCTCCCACTGGGACCGGAAGGGGAAGAAACCGGCCTCGGTGCTGCCCGATACGAAGCGAATTGTCGCTGCCGTCGGGGAGGAGTTCACGGTTGAGCTGGTGGCGACGAACCCGCTCAATGCGCCGATCGTGCTCGCCGACCTCACGCTTGATTTGGAGGGTGACGGAGAGGCGAGCACGCGCGACGAGGTGACGCTCGACCCTTACGAGAGCCGGCAGGTGGCGCTGACTGTCACCGCCAAGGCAGCGGGCACGCTGACGGTGAAAGCAGCGCGGTTCACGTTCCACCGCTTCCTGCCCACCACGCAGAGCCTGGAGCGCAGAGGCCGCAGACTGCACGTCACGAAGGCGCAGCGCATCACTCCGACGTACGCGCCGGACAAGAGTCTCACAGTCCATGTGGAGAGCAGCACGCCCCGCGTCGCGGCGCACATCATCGGCGTACCGGACGCCGTGCTGGCCGGCGAGGTGGTGGACGCCGAGCTGCGCCTGCGCAACTCTGGCGCTCTGCCCATCGAAGATGTCCAGCTCTTGACGTCGCACTACGGCGTCATCTCCCTCCCCGATACCGCCATCCCCTCGCCCGTCCCGAACGCCATCGCACCCAACCGCCCCTTCTCAGTCCACGCCGGCACCATCAACCCCGGCGAAGATGTTGCCATTCCCATCCGCTTCTCCTATCCTACGCCAGGGCGGCTTGGGCTGCTCGCCCTCGCGACCTTCTCAACGCCGGACGGGACGGCAGGCGCGGCGAAGATTGCGCACACTGCCGACATCCGTCGCGTCATCTCCATTTCCTCGGAGGTCCGGCCCGCCAAGGACGGGTGGTTTGTCTCTCTGGATGTGGCGAGCCACGCCGACGTGCCCCTCCAGGTAGCCCCGCCGGTCGCGGTGAGCGAGTACTTCGCCGCCAGCGTGCTCGGGGGCGGTGCGACGCTGTATCCGAACCAGAGCGTGCGCACCGTGCTGGCCGTTAAGCGGACCTCCTTCTCGGGCGACCTCTCCCAGACGGGCCTGGTGTCGAACCTCGCCAAGCTCCTGCGCGGCGACACCCTGGGCCCCATCTCGCCGCCCTCGGCAGCCCTCTCCGTGCCGCCAGGCTTCCTCGCCTCCCGCCGCGCGCACCGCCTCAGCTTTGCGGGCACGCACTTCCCCGCCCTCCCGACCGACGTGGTGCCCAAGCTCCTGCCGCTGTTCGACCCGCTCGACCTCGACGTCGCGTTCGCGTGGTCCGCCGGCGAGCGGCAGGGCGTGGCGTGTGCGCACGGAATCCGCCCCGCGCCGGCATTCTCTCTCGTCGAGGGGCTCAGAGAAGAGGTCGGGCCTGAGAAGCGCACACTGTACGAGGAGACGGGGCGGTTGCGGCGCGCGCTCGCGGACTCGGTCCTCGAGGGAGTGTATGCCGACGAGGGGGATCCGGTGCGCGTGAGCGCCACTATCGCTGGCGCCGCGCGGGGCCGCGTCTCCCACTCCTTCGACGAGTAAGTCCACTCTCTGCTACAGCTGGCAGCCCGAACAGAAGCTGACCCCAGTGCCCTGGTGCTCCCCATAACACTCACGATCGAGAACCGCTCCCCGCTCCTCCCGGCGCGCTGGATCCTGCGGCTCCCGCCCCCGCGATACCCCAGCAGCGTGCTGTACACCGGCGCGCTCGAGCACCGGGGTACGCTGCCCCCTGGGGGATCGACCACTGTCGAGACGGGGGTATGGGTCACGGAGCCGGGGCTGCTGCAGCTCGGCGGGTGGGAGGTGGAGCGGGAGACAGGCGAGCCCGCCAGCGAGAAGCAAGATGGAGAAGCGACGGACGCGTGGACACCGCGCGCTTCGTGGGCGGGCGTCGGGGACGGGCCGCTGATCGAGGTCGTTAGAGCATAGTATAATGCATAGACTGGAGTGCTGGACCAATGCTTGGTTGTGACGTCGGTGGGCTGAGGTGAGAGATGCTGAGTGCGGAGAGCTGGCGCCTCTGCCACTGGGGCTCTCACATTCTTGCTCACCCCCTCACCGCGTGGCCTCACTGCACTCGCCATAGCCTCATGGGCTCAACGTGCACCATCGCGACCACGCGCACTTGCACTCTCCTCCGGCCCACTAGCAGTCGCACAGCAGCCCTGCCACGGCAACCTTACAACGCCAAGCCCGCCCGGTACGATGATCAGCCGGGCCAGGCTCGCAGAGCTATGCACCACATGCGGCTGAGCGGTTGGTGAGCGGCTTCGGTGTGAGCCGAACTACCAGGTCACCTGAGGGTGCGTCCTCGGCATACCGCACGTCGCACGTACGACGAGATCTCGGGGATGGGCCCGGGCCCCGCGATTCGGGGGCCGTTGACGACGCGCGTCCTCGGTTTTCGGGTGACTGCAGTGTTGGGGCGGGCATTCCACGGTCCATTTGTGCGCAGCAGATGGGGAGCGGGAGTTGAGGCTGGAGAGGAGGCCGTAGAGGGGGGTGCAGAGGGGATTGATGCAGAGTCGCGCCGGGCCGATTGGTGCCGGGCCGAAGTGGGGCGAAAGGCCAAAAGCAAAAGAATATCTCACTTCCTCCTAGCCGACTCGAACGACTGACCTCGACATTACTAGTGTCGCGCTCTACCAACTGAGCTAAGGAGGATGATCCGCTCTAACCGTTAAGCTAACGCGGCCGTTTCTGAGATATTTTATAGGATTTTGTCTCCCCCATGTTGTGTCTCTGCGCGCGGAATTGTAGATCAGGCCGACAATGGCTCATCGGATTGCGCACCGTCGCTGCCTCTACGATCTACGAGGTGCTCGTCGTTGGTAGTGCTGGAAGCAGCGCAGGTAAAAGCAAACGATTCATTCTGTACTTCTTGACAACTATTGCTCTTGACAACTATTGACAACTATTGTTCTTCTTCTTGACGACTAGCACTCGAGCGTGAGCCCCAACGCGAGCTCGCTGAAGTTCTCTTCTTGGTTGAACACGGGTTTCGTGTTGGTTGTTATGCGGTCCGCAGCCTTCCAGTCAAAGGTAGCGAAACCGCTCGCGACCTCGAGCTCGGAGCAGTCGAGCGTGCACAACGGTGGCGTGCGGCACTCGTCGTCCTCCTCCTCGTCGCAGTCGGATAGCGGGGGCGGCGCGCATGTGGCGTCGCACACGAGCCCGAAACGATCGCATTCGCAGGGCGGGGGCTCGTCGTCGCTCGGGTCGCTGGCTTGTTTTGCTTCTTGTGCCTCTGCGTTTCTGCGGTGGAGCGTGGGCCTGTAACTCGGGGGCGGGGGGAGGGGCTCCACCTCGGGAAGTGGTTTGGTCTCGAGGCGTGGGAACGAGTCGGCCGGTGGGAGGGCATACGTCGATAGCGCGGCGAGGGCGTACGAAAGCTCGAAGGCCTCGGGCGAGTCGGGAGGTGTGACGAGGTCGTCGTCCGAAATGTCCGAAACCGAGGTAGAGTCGATTTCGATCGGCTCGGACCCGGACCCGGACTTGGCCACGACCTCGAGCTCCTCGACGAGGGAGAGGTCGTGGTGGCGAGCGGCGTCGAGCCAGTCGTCGACCATGTCGTCGTCCTCGTCGTCAGAGTCGCAGACGGCAACGACAGTGACGTCGGTGGCGTGGGCGCACTGGGCCGTGTTGTACGAGATGGTGTACGACTCGGTGGCCTCAAACTCGTACTCGTCGTAGACGGGGGCGGAGACGGTGTAGTCGTCGCCGTCGTCGGCCTCGGCGAGCTGGGACTCGAGCCAGCGCTCCTCGTCGTCGTACTCGTCCTCGTCCTCCTCGGCGAGCGAGTCGAGGGCGGGGGCACGCCACGAGGTGAGCTCGTGGTGGGCGGTGGGCGTCTCGAGCGAGGCCCAGGCGGAGCGGATGGCCTCGCGGACGAGGACGCCGCGGCGGAGGCCGTCGGTGGGGTCGCGGGCGCCGGGGGCGGCGTCGAGCGAGTGGAGCTTGGCGCGGGAGAGCGCAAGCAGACGCTGCCCGAGGGGCGTGAGCGTCGGGGAACGGGTCGATGCAAACTGCATGGTGGTAGTTGGTGTGGCGGCGGAGGGGCCGGTCAAACTTGAGCTAGTAGTGGCGGAGGAGCTTAGTCTCCGTAGGGATCGAGCTGGCACTGGGGGGACAGCGAGGAGTTCTGGTGGACAGATGGGGATAGGCACTGGTTCTGTAGGCGGAAGGGGGGCGGCATAATGGGTTACGGGGTAGGTCGTGCCGGTGAGGGCGAGTGAAGACAGTTTCGGTGAACTGTGGTGGTGTGTGACGTTGCGAGTAGGGATGGCGGTGCTACGTAGGTGCCCGCGGTGTGTGTATAAACAACAGACGGAGTGGAGTGGTGGTGGTTGAGTGTTGTTGTTGTGGGTGTGTGAGAAGAGAGAGGGCGGGGATGAGAGGTCGGGAAGAAGTCTTTATGAGGGTTGAGTCAAAGAACGGTGTTGAGCACCGTGTATGGCGGAGGCGGAGATGAGCGGATGCCTGTGATGGGAGGCGAGACTTCAGGGATGCCGAGGCTCCGGGTCGACTCAGCTTACTCAGGGACGACCGGTTGATTCCTCGCTTGTCCTCTCTCGTCCTCACCGTACACTCCTCCAGGGCCTTACAAAGCATGACGCCCCCCTTGCGCCCCCTCGGACCCTGAGTGGCCCGCCCAGCCAGCCGAGCCCGCCCAGCTCGCCCAGGCCGTTTCCAACATCCGGTAACCATCGGTTCCGCTCCCTCCACTGCGGCTCCCCGCCGCCCTCCGCCCATCTCCCTCTCCTGCGCGACTCTCACCCGTGCCTCCACCTCGCCACTCTTGGCCAGAGCTTGTTGTCTACTCAGCTCGCCATCAGGTGACATGCCTCATGCCTCGCTGCTGTATCAGCCGGCGTCATACAAGGTGTCATATTATCAACACGCACATGCTACACTGCACAGTCAGCTCTGCGCCATCAATGCACCGCATGCTTCTCTGAATGACGCCCAGGCGTTCGGGACGACCCGCACGCGACCAGAGCAGATCTCTCGGGCTTCTGATCGCTGCATCTCAGACAGACATCAGACATCAGACCATGTCTCAGATCACAACCGTAGACCCCCGGGCGGGTTCCGAACGGCGCACGGGCCCCCGCACAAATGCGCTATTCATACCACCGTCGGCGGTGCAGCTTGGCCGCTCATCGCCCTCCACCGAACTGTCGCGACACGGTTCTGTGCTGTATGCCAAGTACTGCGGAGATCCCGGAGAAGTGGGGAGAGTAGAGAGCGGGGGATGGATCAGCTGGGCCAGCTGATCCAGCTGAACAGCCGGGCCGCAGCCGGTCTATGACCGGGAACAGGCCTTGTTCCTCTCCGCCGACATCCGCTGTGGAAAATGCACCCAGCGCCCAGTGGAAAACAATTCGTTCCGGAATCGCGGGTTCGGATGGTGGCAAGCGGGCTTTGTGTGCTCACCTCATCCACTGCCATCAAGGGTGCCAGGGCGCACAACCAGGGACCTGGACCTTACCCCGCTCTCAGCGCCCGGGGCCTCTGAGACAGGCACCCCTGACGATCCTGTTTGTCTTGGGTCACAGGCGCACAGACCCAGAGTCTCGACCCATCGCAGACGGCCCAAGCTTGACAAAATTAGCATTGTGTACGGGTTGTTTCAGGGAATGCCATGTGACTCACCAAAATCACCTCGGACACACCCGACACATGGCCCAAAAAGTTAATCAACACCCGACCTTGTGCCCAGCTGCACCTCATGACACGACTCAACCTCGGAGCCGTACTTGAACCTATGACGCGCTCTTGCACTAAGACTTTCGGGCGATCTAAGACAGATCAGAGACATGCGGTGCACCACGACGCGCGTCGCCTCGCCAACCTCGCGTCCGACCTTGGCCGCAAAGCACATGTGTACTGGCCGCATGCTCGCGCCTGCGCACAGACGGCGGCGAAACACCGCGTCTCCCCGCTGCGGTGTCCATGGCGAGTGGCTTGGCCAGACAACGCCGCTTCCTACCCGAGCGCTCTCGCAGATGCCGAACCCTCGGTGCTTCCGAGCTTTGGGCGGGACAAGATCGGCCCGATATCCGGATGTGCGGTTCAGCCTGCTTTCCGCGTCCACCGGTTCAACCGCAAGCGCCGTTCACAAGGCGACGAGCGGAGATAGTGGCCAGGCGATGCGGACGTGCTCCCATCTCCGCTCTTGGAACTTGCACGTGATGAGCATCGTGGACGCCGTGTGGCTGGGAGATGGGATCAGGCGGATCCCAGGGTAATCGGATATTCAAGTCGTGCCGGTTTCGCGACTTTCGCGACGCGTTTTTGCGCGTAGCGCGTTCCGCGACTTTGCCGGAGCGATAACCATGCGGTCTCGCGTATCCCGAGGTTCGTGGAGAGCAGCTTGTTCCTCCGCGTCCGCGGACATCGGGCGTGTCAGGACAAGCGTGCCGTCGGTGGCATGCTCCGGCGCAGGAAGAGCAGGAAATCAGGGCTCAGGATATCGCAGGACATCAGGATGGTGGCTGGCGACAAAGAAGACAAAGCACGAGCTTGCTCAGGCATGAAACGATGCGCGTGACGCACCCCGTGGCTTGTAGCCCATGGACCATGCGCTCGGAGTCACCACCTCGCTGTGCAGCTCGGCAATGCCTCGGGATGCCCTCACCCCTCACCCCTTCCGGGGTCATCGGAGACTAGACTGCCCGGCGCCCGGCGGTAGCGTCGTGGACTCGCCCCACTCCCCGCCCTCTCCTCATACCGTGCACCACTGCCTCTTGCCTCTTCTTTCTCTGCCGCTACTGTAGCTTGGCTCTCGCCAGGACCAATCCGCGGCTAACCGGGGATCGGCGCGAGCGCCATCTTCGACGCGCACGCTTGACAATCAGCTCCTCCTTAGCTCAGTTGGTAGAGCGCGACACTAGTAATGTCGAGGCCAGTCGTTCGAGTCGGCTAGGAGGAACACAGCGCGAGCAGCTTCTCTGAAGCTGAGTGAGCCTTTTTAGTGGAGGGTGAAGGAGGAGGGCGGAGTGTTGGGTCGGTGTATGAACGGGAAAGGAAGTGCCACACCCCGTGCCTACTTTCGAACCTCTCTATCACATGTATCCTCTCTAGGCTATCCTTACCAAGACGGCACGGCCTGACGCACCACCCCGGCACCGGAGCCCCACATGAAGGACTTACCTCGAGTGTGGCAGAGCGGCGCAGCGTCCCGCAGCGACACAGACAAGAGAAGTCACAATAGGGCTTCGGGTTCATTTAGACTGCATCTTGCGCTCCGCTGCTGAGATCTTAGGGGACATACGTAAGAACTGGACCTAGATGAACCGGAAGAGCTGGTTCTTGTTGTACGCGTTGCCACACTCCCAGATCTGGACCGGCGTGCCAGGCTCGGTACGCCCCTCCTTGATGTCGAGGCAGTAGTTGCCGCCATACTTGGTCTTGATCTGCTGCCACTCGCCCTTGCCGATGGCCTCGCCCCAGCGGTTGGTGGAGGGGGCGTAGCGGTGGAATCGCTGGTGGTTGTTGTTGCCATAGCCCATAAGCTGCGGCGTCTGCCCGTTCCAGTACCCGGCCCACGGGATGTCGGCGACGCCGGCGTGCCCGAACCAAAGGTAGTTGGTGGAGTCATCGAAGCGCACGAAGGTGTGCTTGTGCGAGCACGGCTGGAGGACCAGCTTGTCGAAGAAGTTGGGGCCGGTGAGCGAGACGCAGAGGTTGTCGCCGAGCGCAGACTGGAGCTTGCCGGTTAACATGCCGCGGGGCTCGAGGGCGGGCGCCTGAGGTCAGCGGGCCAGCTGAGAGGGGGAGGGACGTACGGCAGCCGCGGTGCCGGCAACAGCGAGGACAGCGAGGGCGGAGGTAAGAGCGACCATGGTAAAAGAGTGTGGGTTGAAGGAGCGTGGGTTGTAGTAGCGTGGTGAGAGGGAAAGGAGCTTCAGGATGATGGAGGGATGCCAGTATCTCGCGCCTTGTTATAGGTCGAAAGGCTGATCGCGACGACGCGTGTGGGAGGAAGGCTGCCGTCACCGCTATCCGGGGCCCTAGACCAGGCCGTGGTCTCTGTTCCTATCCGGCACGAGTGGCGGTGGGCATCACCTTGACCGCGGACGCGGTGAGAGTGACCAGGGCCTCGGCGTACCTCCCGTCCTGACCGAGATCCCTTCCGAGGTGGTTGCCTCAGTCCGACCGGAAGCAGACGTACGGCAGCATGCCCGACGCGTCCAGCCTGTTCGGGCAGGGACGCGCCCGCGATCCCACATGACTTGTCAGTGACGAGCGGTGTGAGGGTCCACGCATGCCCGAACACTGCATCATGTTCCGCGCACGCTGCTCCGTGATTCCTTGCGGGTCCGGAACTCTCGGGTGCAGATCACTCCCGTGTTCTGGTCCGCGTGCCTCCGGAAGTTTCGGAGTGTGTGGGTTGGTCGGTGCCACAATTCGATTCGCTGGGCATACCCTCTACGTCACGCGTCATGCTGTAATAACCACCAGGCTAGCGAGGGCACGGCGAGTACGCAGACGCCAAGGCACAGTAGATGTTCGAGACTAAGCATACAAAGTGCCCGTCTAGGGCCTCTTCTGTCAACAAGGCGGCTGTGCGGCGCGCTATCACTTGCCCCTCCTGTTGCGGATGTGGGGGACCCGCCCGGCGCCTGCCTCGCGCACCTCCGGTCGTGGCGGAGGCATGGTCACACGTTCGTCTGTCGCAGGTGTGTCTTGGTACGCTGGGCGCTGTCGGGTCCAGGGTACGGTAGAGTCCGGTTCGGACGTTTCTAGCAGCTTGCTAGACGTGATACTTCGGGGTTGGTGCGCGATCCCTGCGGCCAGCGGGCAATTGGAGCGCTGCGGATATCGGTCATTTCCAGCCCGGGCCTGAGAAGCGTGCTTGCTGAGCGTCGAGGGCCCAAACAGCACACTGTCATCTTGTCGCCAGGCAACAACTCTATCGCTGTGGGACGGGGGTGCAAGCAGGGCTGGTTACGCCCCGAGAAGCGACAGTGCAGTAATCGAAGTGACAAGGAACCCGGTGGATCCATGACGACAAAGAGGGTATTGAGGTGGAGGAATCGGCATAGCTGCGGGCGGCACTGTGGGACATTGGATGTTGTCTGGCAGTTCTCAGATCTCAGGCCGTCCCCACTTCCCCAGCCACCGTCCCATCTTGCTCCCTCCCCACCCCACCTCCCCGCTTTAGTACTTGAAACTGAGCTTCTTCCACCAATCCTAGGCATGTACTGGTTACCAACGGTGACTAGGTCTATGAACGTGTAGTGGCGGGCTCGAACCTCTCATAGCGACGGTACTCCCACGTCGTTAACTGCAGGTCCGGGCCGCCGTACTCTTGCTGGCGGCGGGAGCCGAAAACACCGACCCTCGAGTAACCCAGTGCCGCCTCGAGCAGGTGGAAGATCACGGTAGTCGCGGTCAAGCTCTGCTCGTTCGAATACCCGCTGAATTGCAGAGAGATGCGCGCCTTCCCGACCATCCCAACATTCTGCGGTCAGGAAGGCGGAGATCACACTCACTCCAAGACTGATATCGGCCGTTCCAAAAAGCCCGCGCCTCTCAGCGAAGCGATTGAGGTAGGCGTACAGATAATTGATGGTAAGAGGATGGGCCGAGTCGATGGTGATGTCGGTGGACGATTGGGTAACGAGGACGATAAACGGCGGGGTTGCGCACAGTCGACTCGGCGCCACGAGGTTGTCGACGGGGGGAAGCCCGAACTCGATGCCGGGAGATGACATGGTGAAGGTGTCGATACGAGAGGTAGAGAGTTGGTGGATGGAAGAGGGATGCCAGTACGAGAGACGTCCTTATGAGGCGTCCGCTTGTGGGAACCAGCCACGTAGCCGCGGTGCGATGTTCTGCTCGATGGGTCGACGGCGCGCCCTTCCCCTGTTTTCACCCTTGTCGTCTGATCCTCTGTCCGCAACAGTTCGCACGCACGAGGGGCGCAAGGGGTGAACAAGTCGAGTCCACGAGATGGGCAATCAGGGGCGACGGTGACCCGCTGAGAACAGTCAAGACATGGCGCATGAGACACCCATCCCAGTCGTCGGGGGGTTTGCATGTCTTGCAAGCGCAGTGGAGGATCTTGGCATGACCAGCACAGCTGCGGCACCGTGGGACAGTGGAGGTGTGGCAGTCTCTTACACGCGTGTCGAGGTATGGGGCGTTCTGCGCCTGCCGTCGCAGGCCGGGCTGACATTCCGCCCCCATCTGACGGCTCTCACGCCCCAAGAAGTCTCACTTCGCTCTGAGGTATGCTAGCACCATGCACAAGAGGTACTGTAGGATAGAAACTACGAGCGCGATGCGGAGGCGGTAAACTGCTCCTCGCGCCGGAACTCCCATGTCGTCCAGTGACGGGCTGACGTGCCCTCCGTGTCGTGGGTCGTCGAGCACCTCACCCGCTTGTACTTCATCACACCCTCGAGCAGGTGGAGGACGACGGTCATGAACTCGACGCCCTGGGGGACGGTGAGGCCCATGCCCTCCTTGTACTCGACGGTCTGCGTCAGCGGGATCCAGCGGAGGCTCACTCCCTCGAGCTCGTTCGCCATGACGTGGCGGCTGACGTAGTCGTGGATGTAGTTGAGCGTGAGGTCGTGTGTCGACTCGATGACGATCTGGAACGGCGACTCGGTCACGAAGACGATGAAAGGCGGGATGCTGAAGAGGCTGTTGGGCCCCGCGAGGCTCGCGATGTCGGGGAGGCCGAACTGAACCCACTCCATGGTAGAGGGTATCTGGAGGAAACGAGATGGGTGGGGGGGAGGATCGCTTCAGACCGGGTGGGCCTTTATGCTGGATGTTGTGGGAAGGTGGCGCCCAGCATGACGCAAGGCATTCGGGGCAAAGGCGCCCATTCTCGGTCTTGCCCTTTCTCACTCCCATTCCGTTCCCAGACGACCCGGCGCCAAAGCGTCGTTGGGTGTTGGAAGGGGTACCCTCGGCCCCGGCCTACCACGGGAGGGGGCCGGAAACGGAGACAGTCATAGCTGGCTCGGGACCCGCGTGAAAGGCTGCTCGCGGCGGAACTCCCACGTTGTGTGTAGCCGTCCCTTGCTGTCCTGCCGGGACGTCGTCGAACTCTCCACCCGCCTGTACTCCAGCACGGCCTGGAGCAGGTGCAGCACGACGTTGAGGGCGACAATCGTCGGGTTCGCGGAGACGAACATCCGTGTCCGAGAATCCTCGTCGAGGTAGTTGACAGACTCGGGTTAGGCTGCGTGGGGTGGAAGCTGCTCACGCCAGGTAGCTCCAGCCTATACACAATGTTGAGGTTGAGGTAGGCGTGCAGGTAGTCCATCGTGAGGCGGTTTGCCGACTCGATGACAATGTCGCACCCGGGCTCGGTCGAGAACGTCACGAAGACGAGGAACGGCGGAGTCGTGCAAAGGGGTCGCGGCCGCGGGAGCTGGGCTATGTCGGGAAGGCCGAACTCTACGCCCGGGGACGGCATGGCGAAGAGGTACCGAGAGTCGGAGTCAGAGGGAGGTGGGTGGCGGGCGAGGGGCCACCTTGAGGCGGGTTATATGCGCTCGCCAGGAGCAGCGCGCGTGCCGCCATGACGCGCCGGTATCGGCTCAAGGGAGTGCCCTCCTATACCCCGTGGGACATCTGCCCTGGACACCGATGAACATGCCCACACCAACCACTCCATACTCCCCACTGCCGCACAGCTCTTCAGCGCCGCCGTCCCGGAGAGGGCGTGAACCGCTCTTCGCGGCGCAACTCCCATCTCGTCCAGCGCATCGTCACCTGGTTCTCCCGGCAGAACGACGTTGAGCTCCCAAGGTCCTTGTATCCGAGGCAGCTCTCGAGGAAGTTGAGGACGACGGTTGTGCCAAAGATCGGGGCAGCGACCAGCTCGATCCCCTCCCTCGCCCTGGAGCTGGAGCGCCGTTTCACAGACTAGCCAGTTAGGAAGAACAGGCGCAGACCCACCCCGTCAATCTCGGCAGTCTCAATGTTTTCCTTGATGTATGCGAACAGGTAGTCGATCGTAGGTGTGTGTGTCGATTCGACGAAGATGGTTCCCGCGTGTTCTGTCACTACGACGCGGTAGGGCGGAGACGTCGACAGTGCGCTAGCAGGCGGGAGCTCCTCGATGTTGGGGAGCCCAAGAACGCCCCGGGAGGCGAACATAACCTGTGCAAGTGCGCCGCGTTGAGTGTGTGAATGGCGAAGAGGATGAGCAAGGTCAGCAGGGGGATGTGCCTTTCTAGGCAGCTGTCCCGTCCTCGGTTATTCGGCCCAACAGTACAACACTGGCACCGAGGGAGGGATCAACTACGTACCGCAGAAAGGCGAGGAATGTGCGTAAACTTAGTCTTGGCGGGTGTTATTCGCCGCGCCGTTAAGGCGTGCCTTGTCCCACTCGTATGTATGTGATCTGCATCCAGCACCTACAAAAACCACTTGCACCGTCCCCATGTGGCCCATGTACCTTGTTCCACAACCTATCGGAATGCAGCGGAATGCCTCTGTTTCACTGGGTTGCATGGCCAGTGCCACGTTTGGGGCATTCCACCCCCTCCCTCCGACCCTCGCCGGCATTCAATGTCCACCCAACAACTGTGCAACCTGGGGAAAGAGGACAGGCCGCTGAACAGTGGCGCGCGCATGCACTGCTCCGAGGACGATTTCAAGGGTGCCGGGACAAAGGTACTGACCATACCGTACGTTGCACTTCCATCGCTGATCGCTGACGTGGGACCTGGTCGGCACGAGAAGGGTCAGTCGGTCAGTGGCGTCGAGTGAGGCGCTGGAGTCGTCAGCTGACTGACGTACAGAACAGCGGCGCTCGACTCTGATCCTGAGGCCGGGCCGAGGAAAATGAATGTTTGGTCCGAAGCTAACAGCTTAGCGTGTAGTGCCTAGCGAATAGCGTAGCGTTTGGATGCCGATGCCCGAGTACGGTACTCGGTAGAGTACATTACAAACCAAGGGCGGACATACTTGCCGGACATGAACAGCCGGCAGTTGTTAGCGGCATAACATGACCGCAGCCCCAAGAACACATGCATGTCTTAGCTCGCATTGCATCTCGCATCTTGCATCTTGCATCTCGTCAGTCTCCGCTCCAAAGTAGTCAGCCAGCAGCGACCACCAATGCTCACCGCACTCCTCCTGCTGTTCCTGGCGCACATCGCGCCCGTGCTGCACGTCGCCGCAGCCGAGAGGAACCCGTTCCTCAACGGCACGGTCCACACCACCCCGACGACGGTCCAGTTCAGGGCCAAGAATGCGACAAAGCCCGTGGACGTTACTGGCATTACTGCGCTCGGGCTTGATTACTTCCTGGGCATCCCGTTCGCCAAGCCGCGTGAGTTGCTGGAGCGTCTGTGGCAGAAACCTTGTCCACTAACACTCCCTAGCCATAGGAAACAAGCGCTGGTCCCACCCCGAGCCGGCAGTCTACACGTCCGCCATCAACGCGACGCGTCCCGGAAACGCATGCATGCAGAACCGCGCCAACGGCGAGTCGGCCCGCTACGGCATGAGCGAGGACTGCCTCAATCTCAATATTGTGGGACCCGCTGGTGCTGCCCGCTCAAAGGCCAAGCTGCCGGTCATGGTGTGGATCTATGGCGGCGGCTTTTCTGTTGGTACGGGCAACGACTACATCTCACCGTACTTTGTCGGTTATGGTGGACAGACTGTGAGTATACTGACAAAACTGCGCCAGCCTGGTCGTAGCTGACATCACACCCAGGAGCGCCCGTTCATCCTCGTGACGCTCAACTACCGCGTCCACGTCCTCGGCTTCCTGACCGGCCGAGAGTCGTTCGCCAACGGCGCAGTAAACCTCGGACTGCGCGACCAGCTCCTTGGCCTCGAGTGGGTTCAAGACAACATCCACGCGTTCGGCGGCGACCCAAAGCAGGTGACTGTGTTTGGGCAGAGCGCCGGGGCGATTTCCATCGCCCTGCTGTACCACACCCAGCGTGTGCTCGACAAGACGCGCCCGCAGCTGTTCCAGCGTGCTATTATGATGTCGGGCGCGCAGTCGACCATCCCCCTCGGCATGCCTGCTGCGCAGATGCGGCAGCACATTTTCGATGAGATTGCTGTGGCGGCTGGTTGTGCCACCAAGCCGGCCGCGAATGCGACCAAAACGATGACCCCGGTTGGACCGAACCAAAAGGCGTGGGAGTGCCTCAAGGCGCTGCCTGCTGAGAAGCTGCAGAACGCTAGCAACGCCGTCGAGAACAATCCGACCAACCTTGGGTGAGCCCTAAGACAGTGATTGCACTAACTCTCCAGGTTCATCTTCTCGCCGGCCATTGACGGGGACCTCATCCCCAAGTCACCGCGCGAGCTGCTTATCGAAGGCAAGTTTGCCAAAATTCCCTTCATCTCCGGCAACACCAAGGACGAGGGCACGTTTATGATCCCCAACCCGTTCCCTGTCTTCCCCATTTCGGTCTACTTTAGCCTGCTGGTCCCCAAGGCGGTCAACGCTTCCGTTGTGAACGAGATTGTCGCCGCGTACCCGAATGTACCGGCGCTTGGAGCGTGAGTTGTGGTCCCAGCTTTCTCAACTGACAAGCCAGACCATTTGACACGGGCAACAACACGTACGGCCTGGCCAAAGAGTACAAGCAGATGGCAGCGATCATCACGGACGGCATGTTCCATTCCCGCCGCCGCTTCTTCCTCAAGCAAGCCAACATCCACAACATGACCAAGACGTGGGCGTACCAGTGGGACGCTGTGTTCGCCAACTGGTCTCGTCCGTACCAGAGTGGTGAGTATTTTTTGCTCTCATGGTCCAAGCTGACATGTACAGTCGTCCATGGCAGCGACGCAATGTACCTGTTCAGCCCGCTGTCGCCCGCGCTGGGCCAGACTCCCGCCGACCTCTCCGCCGCCCAGGCAATGATGAGCTACTTTGTCAACTTTGCAGTATTTGGCGACCCGAACGGCCCCACCAAGAAGCAGAAGGAGCAGCAGCAGCAAAAGGCCACGCGCCGGAACAACGACGGTACGCCGTGCGTCACTGTCCCGGACATTGGCTTCAACACGTACGGCGCAAAGGACATGACGGGCACGTTCTGGCCGGCTTACGGGTCGAACAAGACGATCGACATGGTGCAGTTTCGCCCCGGGAACGTGAGCGTCATCCAGGACAACTTCCGCGCCAACCAGATGGCTGTGTTTGATCGCATCGAGGTTTCGGCTGGCCTGCTGTTCAAGCGCGATGACTAGGCTGCGTGCACTGCACATTATCTACAACTGTAATCGTTATCTCTCTTTTCTGGTCATGGACTATTGTTACATATGTTAGAAGCGTTGTTTTGAGACTGAGTTGCAAGGACGTGTATCGTCAAACAGAAAAGCTCGCCATCGTCGGTAAGGCCGGAGCGCCGGGCAACGTGCTTGGTCTGATTCTCGATGGCCTCACCATGCTGTCGAGCAACAAGTGGTTCCTCCGGCTCATGGCCATAGTCTGCTTTTACCTTATCGGTCCTGACGATCGTTCTCCTCCCGTGGTCGGCCTCGGGGCTGAGGAGCGCAAAGCTTGCCCGCAATTCGGCCTACCTCGACATTGTCGGTGTCCTTCTGATGGCGCTCGCGCCGCAACACAGAGAGACAAAGAGAGTGCAGGTATCTCCGGCACCTGCTCGGCTCACTGCCGACGGGTCCTCCGTGAACGGGTTACTGTTCCACACTCTGGCCGCATGCCGCAACACCATGCCAGCTGGCCTGGCCGTAGGCACGGTCACCTTGCCACAGCATCAGCCTGGCACAGCATATCATATCAACAGCCTGACACCATAGAGTGGATGAAGCTGGGCGACGTGACTGTGGCCGCAGCCGACTCGTCCACCTATCCCCAGAATTCACGTCGAATCAATTCACAAACTGTCACCCTCAACAAGATGCAATTTTATAACGATAATGTTGACCACTCGGCCACCAAAGGGGAGGGAGATGCGCGAGGACAGGACAGTAAAGCCCTACGAAATCATGCGCAAAAAGGAATGCCTCCGGAGGGGATTGAACCCGCGACCTCACCCTCGGATCCTAAGATACGAAAGGCGCGCTCTGCCACTGAGCTACAAAGGCGTTAAACCGCTCCGCTAACGAACTTGCGGCTGATCACGTGATCGCAAGATAATGACGTCGCCACTCGTAGATCACGTGACATGTACCCATCATGGCGATGTCAGCACGGTGATGTCGGGGTCGTCGTGCTGCACACTCACTGCTCATCGCTCGTGGCCCCGGCTCCAGTGCACCCTCGCCTCCTGACAGACCGCCACCCCACTCCTACCACGATGCCCGCCGGCCCCGTCGAGTCGGGCTACGTGGCGCACCAGCTCCTGGCCGGGGCGTACGACAGTATCCCCAGCCTCGAGCCGACCGATGCGGACACGGCGCGCGCGCGCGAGATCTCCGCGCTACTGGAAGGCGAGGCGGGACGTCTGTGGGCGCGCAGCGGGGCGATACGGCGGGGAAGGGGCACCAGTGCAGTGCTGGACAGCCTCAAGAAGCACTCGTGGGAGCTTGACACCCACCTCGTGAGCCCACCCGAGTCCGCGGCTGATACAGCTCCCGAACCGCGCTGAGATCGACCGGACGCTCGCGCACCTCCCAGAGCGAGCGGACGCGCTCCTCGCCGCTTCCCAATCTCAGCAGGAAGGGGAGGGAGACGAGGAGAAGGACAGCTTCTCCGGCCTCCCCCGCGGCTTTGGGTACGAGGACGCGCTCGTCCTCGCCGCCGCGCGGTGGTTCAAGCACGAGTACTTCCGCTGGGCGGACCCGATCAAATGCGCCTGCGGCGGCGATACGGCGTATGCGGGTCAGGGCGAGCCGAGTGCCGAGGATCGCGAGGGTGGCGCGGGGCGCGTCGAGCTCCACAAGTGCAAGGTGTGCGGGAAGGACACGCGGTTCCCGCGGTACAACACGACCAAGGCGCTGATGCGCGCGCGTGTGGGGCGGTGTGGTGAGTTTTCGTCTCGAAAGGCTCGGAGAGCCGAGGCTGACAGCAGGCGAGTTCGCGCAGCTCTTCTACGTCTTCCTCGTCGCGCTCAAACTCGAGGCGCGCTATGTCTGGAACTCGGAGGACCACGTGTGGGCCGAGTACTGGAGCCCCTCGCTCCAGCACTGGGTGCACGTCGACGCGTGCGAGGCCGAGGTCAACAAGCCGCTGCTGTACGACCGGGGGTGGGGCAAGATGCAGGCGTACTGCCTCGCCTTCGGGCCAGCGGGAGCGGAGGACGTGACGCGGGTGTACGTCGACGACTGGGTCGCGTGTCTCCGCCGGCGCGAGGACAAGTGGCGGCAGGGGACGGGGTGGGGCGAGAAGCGGCTGGCTTGGGTGAGTGGTGCAGGGGGGTGCGGCTGACTCCAGATGCTGCTTACGCACACGGTGCAGTGTCGCGGCCTGCTTGACGAGGAGGAGCGCCTGCGTCTCCAGAGCATGGACGAGGCGCAGGCGCGCTGGGTCGCCGACGAGGCGGGGCGGTGGCGCGAGGCTGAGGCTGGTGGGCTGAAGGGGCGGCAGAGCGGGACGGAGGAGTGGAAGGAGGCGCGCGGCGAGGCGGGCAAGTAGTTGTATAGAGAATAGAGACAAGATATTTACATATGGGAAGTATGGCCCACAGGACCGACAGTTGACTACGAGCAGAGGTCATTCATTTATCACCCGGCGCGATATTCGCAGAACTGCCTAAAGGCTGCTCCTGTACAACATGACATCCCGCTGAAACGGTCCTGACGCAGCTGGGGGGCGGCAGCCTCGAGCGAGCAGCACCTCCGACAGCCCCACGGCCAGGAGAGCCTCAATAACGACAAAAAGCTACACTGACGGGGATTCGAACCCCGGTCAAGTGCTAATCCTTTGGAAGGCACTTATGCTAACCACTACACTATCAGTGTTGCCGAAATTTGAGCTCCGTGGGGTGTTTATGAGCAGCGCTCTCGCAGGGTGCGGAGCGAACTCGTCGCTGTCAAGCGGTCCTGCTGCCTCCAGCCACACTCGCAAGGACGCAGATATGCAAGAGAACCGTCTAGGCTACTCAGCAGCCCCTCCGTAGGACTCAGCGGCTGTTGATGCGAGTTGACGGTGGCAAGAAGTTACAAAGAGGTGGAGGTGGAGGTCCAGAAACTTCACTTCACCCATCCTCCCATCCACCATGACCCCCCCGCCCACGCTCCCGCTCAACGGGCTCTTCCCCATCGCCAAGCCCTCGGGCCCGGGCTCGTGAGTACCTTTTCTGCTGCCTGCCGGCTGCTCCGCCGCGTGCTCCGCTGACCCGCAGGATGCGCGTCATCGAGGCCATGACGCCGCTGCTCATCGAGTCGCGCCTGTTCACGGACCCCAACATCCCGCCCGGCGGGCGCGAGAAGGAGCGCAACAAGCGCAAGCGGAACAAGACGCACATGGGGCTCAAGATCGGGCAGGGCGGCACGCTGGACCCGCTGGCTGATGGTGTTCTGGGTGGGTGCGAGGAGGGAGCAGCTGATGGGTCTGTCATAGCTGACACCAGTCATCGGCGTTGGCCGTGGTACCAAGCACCTCAACAGATTCCTTGAGTGTTCCAAGGTGCGTCTCGTATGGTGTGAAGGCCTTCAGAGCACCAGGCCTACACCTCGCGCCCGCTCCCCATCCTGCACCGCTCACACACAGGAGTACGTCTCGATCGGCCTCCTCGGCGCGGCTACCACGTCGTACGACTCGCAGGACCCCGTCATCTCCACGGGCAACTTCGACAACATCACTCGCGAGGACGTCGAGAAGGCCCTCGAGCAGTTCCGCGGCAAGATCAAGCAGACTCCTCCTATGTGAGCTTGACTCCTTGGACCAAGCTGATCCCAGCTTCTCTGCGCTCAAGATGGACGGCAAGCCGCTGCACGAGTACGCGCGTGAGAACAAGCCTCTTCCTCGTCCCATCCCCGTGCGCGAGTGCCAGGTCGAGATCGACCTGATCGACTTCACCCCCGCGCAGGTGACCGAGGGCGACGGTGGGCACACGTACCGCTGGCCCGAGGCGAGGCTCGACGAGGGACAGAAGGAGACGTTCCGCCGTCTCACGCAGATTGTGCACGACGCCAACGAGGCGGCGCAGGAGACGCCTGCCGAGCCCGAGATCGACCTCAACGCCCCCGACTTCCCCGAGGTGTCCGAGAAGACGGGCCTCCGCCCCGCGTCCTTCACCGTCCGCATGACCGTCAGCTCGGGCACGTACGTGCGCAGTATCGTGCACGACATTGGGCTGGCGCTTGGCTGCGGCGCGCACGTCGTCAAGCTCACGCGTACGCGGCAGGGCGAGTTTGTGCTGAGCGAGGACGACGTCAAGCGCATCGACGAGAAGGAGGGCAACGCCCCCGCCGAGGAGGAGGAGGTGGAGGAGGACGAGGAGGCGGCCATGAACGACGGCCCCACCGAGGAGGACGAGATGAACGCGCTCAACGCTGCGGCCGCCTCTGCGCCGTCGTACGCCGCCGCGGAGAAGATGACGCACCAGCCCGGCCCGACGACCGCGTGCATCCCCTGGGCGCTGTTCGAGGAGGCGATCGCCAAGCGCGACGCGGCGGTCAAGGCGGGGCAGAGCGAGATCGAGGAGCTCAAGGAGAGCGGGGCGCCGTTCTCCGAGATCAAGGCGGCGCTGCGCGAGCAGAAGGCGGCGCGCGAGCGCGACGAGCTCGACGACTGGGAGAAGGCCGTCATGGAGCGCTTCCACTCCGTCCCCGTGCCGGTTGTGCGCGACTCCAAGAGCCGCGCGCAGGGCGTCTACTTCCGCAAGTAGGCGGTGGAGTTTGCGCAGGGAGCGAGCACTGTCATAGATCGTGGTTAGAGGAATGCCATTATTGTCACCTGCTCTGGAGACGTTATGCAATGCCATCACTCTACAAGCCCGCATGGGCGCGGGTCCGCTGCGCTACACCGAGGCTTAGGCGCGCGGGGGCGCGCGGCTCTGCCCCTTCCACTTGCGCGAGATCTCGGAGAAGCACTTGGGGCACATGTGATGTTGGAGCTTGACGGTGCCGCACGCCTCGCAGTGGGAGAAGTCTGGTGTGAGCGCTGGTTGCAAGAGTGAGGCAAGAACGCATGGAAAGGAGCCGCAACGGCAAAGGAGTGAAGCGGGGAGCAGGCTGCAAAGCGCAGCAACCGGAGCCGCGCCAGTTGTCGCGTCCAGACACCCCGTCCGAGTCCCCATTTGCGGCCTCCGACAGCACGCACATCAAGCTGTAGCTTGTGCGCTCCACGCAGAGAACCCGATACCCCTCCGGGAGATCAGACGCGGCCCCTCCTACTGTCTTCGGCGTCCCAAGAGAGACTGAGGTGGTCGTCCGCATCTCCCCAACCCCCTCCGAGTTCCCTCGACTCCTTGCTCCACGTCCCGACTCACTCATCTTGGGCTTCAGGCCCTTGTTCGCGGAGCGCATGCTCTTGCGCGAGTGCGAGATCTTGCTCTTCGGCACGGCGAGCACGATGGGCGGGAGGAGCTCGAGGAGGGACCGCAGGCCGGCGAGCGCGCCGAGCGGGGCCGCGAGCCATGGGAGGGCGGCGGGGCTCGCGCGCGGGAAGAGGGTGGGGAGGAGGGTCGACATGCGCGCGAGCAGTGATGGCGCGGCGGGTGCGAGGACGGCGGACATGGCAGCGAGGTTGATGGAGTGCAGGTCAGATCAGCAAGTTCGAGATCGAGAAAAGCCGGAATATCTCCGTTACGTAAAATGTTGCCTCCACCGCAAAGTTGCCATCCTCTCCGCATCTGCTCTGTCTTGTCCGTTTGGGGTATGCATAGATGCACTCTAGAGGTACAGTTTGTCTATGGAGGGGTGCGTTATAGGCGTATAGCACAGATGCCCGGGATGAGGCTATGCTGAGTCGGGTGGAAGGGGAGGGGGGTAGCGCGGCCGGGCGGAGCTCTGCCTGCTGCGCCTACTGGTTCACCAGCCCCCACTCGCCAATGTTGCCGTCGAGCACGTCGGCGTCGCTGATCTTGTCCAGGCGCGCAAGCTCGCGGCGCACAAAGAACACGACCTTCTCGAGCTGGGGCGGGAACGCGAGCTCGTCGCCCTCGCCCGGCGTGATCCCCTTGCTCTGGAAGAGGTTGCGCCACACCCAGCTCGCGAGCTCGGGGTCGCTGAGTGCCCGCTCGGCGGGGTCCTCGCTGATGCTCAGGCCGAGGATAAAGTCCAGGCCAAGGCCGGCGCCCTTCCACTGCTCGCCCATCTCGTCCATGTACTTGCGGATGACGCGCTCGCGCTCGCCCTTGCCGAGCACGATGCGCATCTGGCTCTCGGCGAGCTCGAAGAAGTGGTTCAGGAACTCGGTGGGGTACGCCTCGTGCGCGGGCTTGCCGAGGGAGAAGCTGGGGGCGGAGGAGGCGGTGTGCGTTGGGGACCCGGGCTCGAGGGGCTCGGGGATGGGAGAGGCGTCGGGCCGCGAGGAGCGGAGCGCGCGCAGACGGATCACGAGCACGAGCACGTAGAGGAGATGAAGCTGGAAGAACGTCTGGTACGTTGCTGGCAGCTGGCACTCTGGACGTCAGCTTGGAGGATTCATGAAGCTGAGGCGGCACCAAGCCCATGCAGACACTCACCGTCGTACCAGAAGCTCCGCTCCTTCTCCACCGCGGTGACGATGCCGCGCATCATGCGCCCAGTCTCGCGGATCGCCGTCGACGCCTTGCTGTTGTACCCCAGCAGCTTGGCAACACCGCGGACCAGGTTCTTGGTCGACTCCGAGTACTCGCCCGCGGGCTTCTGCTTGGCCGGGGCGGGGTTGAAGGGGTCGACGGGGGCCGGGAACTGCGGCTTGGCCTTCATAGGGATGGGCTCGTTGTTAACCGGCTCAGCCTCCTTCAAGAGCGCACGCGAGGCCGTGAACGTCCGCGCGGGGACGGCGAGGTGCTGAGCGCGGGCGAGGGCGCGGGCGGTGCGGAGGGCGGACATGGCGAAGGGTGAGGGGGAGGGAGGGGAGGGGAGGGCTACGCTGAGCCTTTTGAGAGGGAGAGGATGGTACCGGCGTCGCTGAGACGCTGGGAGGATCGGACAAGAGGGAGGGGAGAGGTGTGAGAGACGAGGGAGATGAGTTTGCCGAGATTGCAGCCAACTCGAGGCTGCCGAAATCTCATCCGCACTCTCCGGCAGAGAACGGGGCAACGGAACCAAATCGCTCAGCGCTCAGATGTCACGTGGGGTTGATCCCGTAAGGCCGCCACCAGGCACGGTAGTCGGACGCGTCGAGGTGCAATGGAGATGGAGGTGATGAACATTGTTTACGGCCCATTCTTCCACTCTCGCACCAACATATCATGGACCAGCTCGCCGACGTCAAGACAAAAGTCAAGACGTGGGAACGCGCGTTCCGCCGCGATAATGGACGAGCACCAACCAAAGACGACATCCGCAAGGGCGGGGAGATTGGTGCGTCGCGGCTTCCTAGTGGAGGAAGGTGGCGGGAAGGCTAACGGCAGCGGAGCAGTACGACCTGTGGCGCAAGCTGAGCAAGGAGGCCGAGAGGCAGAAGGCCAAGGGCAAGGAGAACGGGAAGCGCAAGGCCGAGGAGAAGGAGCACCGCCGACACGACGAGCAAATCACGACGCCAACACCAAGGCGACGGAGCACAGCACGCCTCCCCTCCCCGCCCCCACCACCGCGGTTATCCGAAGCTGGGCCCAGCTCGCGCCCGCAGCCATCAGCAGCCAAGTCCACACCCAAGCGCCGCAAGATCGACGACAACCCGTTCAGCGTACCCCGCGCGGCGCCGTCGCCCTCGATGCTCCGCGTGGACGGCACCCCGAAGCGCCAGCGCTTCGACAACTTTGTGCACGTCAGCTCGCCGAAGCAGCTCAAGGCGCTGCTCGAGAGCGTTCACAAGAGCCACAAGAAGGACACGCCGCGGACCCACGCGCGCCGCTGGCTTGCAGGCGAAGTCGACTCGCCCGTCCACAGGAAACGCGAGTTCCGCGGGCGGGTGGAGGAGGCCGAGGAGGAGCTGGGGGAGACGCCGATCAAGGGCGAAGCGTTCGCGATCCTGGACGACGAACCGAAGGGGCGCGACTTGTTCCCCATCTTCCGGCGAGCAGCGGGCGAGCTCAGCACGGCTGCGGGGAAGGACAAGGCGGAGAAGGGCGAAGGGAAGGGCAAAGAGAAGGGCAAGGGGAAGGAGCCGGCCAACGGGAAGCGCAAGGTTGCCGAACGGGATGCACCGCGCAAGAAGCCACGACCATCACTGGACGACGAGGCGATGGACGAGGACGATCTCGTGCCTACCACCCCGCCCACAGCACCACCACCACCCACTCGATCACGCGCCACGAGCGAGCGTGTCCTCGAGCTCTCAGACGACGAGTTCGATCCCGAGGCGAGCCCGGCGGTCGTGACGATCACGGGAACGCGGCGGACGACACTGCGTCTCGACCCGACGTTCGACGACGACGACATCATCTTCGACGAGCGCATACCGTCTGAAGACGACGAGGAAGAGGAGGAAGACGGGGAGAAGGACGAAGGCGTCGAGCTCGTGGCTGAAGACCCGCGCTCCATGCTCTCCCTCCTCAGCCTCCGCTCGCCCATCGCGCGTGCCGGCGAGCGCATGGCGGACCTGCGTGTGCGCGCGCTCCTCGACCCCACCTCTGCTGCTGCTATCGCCCTCCGTGCCATGCGCCGGGGGCAGGACGTGTTCGCGTGTGGCGAGACCGGCTTCGAGGAGGAGTACCTCGAGATCGGGGCTGAGATCGAGGTCGAGGGCGACGATGACTGGGAGAGCGACGCCGAGGGGTGGAAGGCTGAGGGGGAGGAGGAGGAGGAGTGGTGATTGTATGCATGCGTTGTCCGTTTACGTGCCCCCACACTGACTACGCTTGATCTGGCCGCTCGCCTTAGCCATCTCTCGTCGCGCCACTGCTGACCGGGCTGTCTAACCAGACGACTGTAGGCATTGCTTGAACTTGGAACAGAACACAGTCCTACGCTAGGCGGGGGGATCTTAGAGACGCGCTGCATGTGATCCAAGTAGTTTGGCTGTGCTGCCATGCATACGGACGCACAGACATGTGAGATATGGAGATGTGGGACTGGAGTGTCAGTGGATTAGGCTGTGAGAGGCCACTCAAGGTAGTGGCTTTAGCAGCGCCTTTCAGAGTCCCTTTCGGCGGATGCTGGAGCACGGTGGGCCACGATTCGATGTGGGACGGGACTTCCAGGGTGAGTACTTCGCGCTTAATGTGGGACCGTCCCACATTAGCACTCTTCAGATCAATTTTCGAACCGCGCTGCCAAGTGTGGGACCGCTCGCCGTCTCACAGCGCAGTTCGCTACTTCCTCACCAAGAGACCAGCGTTGCATCCAGCTCATCCATCTAGCTACGCTTTACGAGCGCGTCCACGATCCCGACGTCGACCGTGATGCCGTGCTTGGTGAGGTACTCGTCGCTCCAGAACTTGGACTGGTGGCGTGCGCCCGAGTCGCAGAGGATCGTGACGATGCGCGAGCCCTTGGGCAGGCGCTTGGCGAGGCGCACACACGCGACGAGGTTGCACGCGCTCGAGGACCCGAGGAACAGCCCGTCGTGGAGCACGAGGTAGCGCGACATGGCGACGGCCTCGGCGTCGGATATCCTGTACGCGTCGTCGATGATGCGCTCGCCCGCCTCAAAGTTGCGCGTGACGCGGTTGATCCCGATGCCCTCGACGATCGTGTCGACCTGGTGCCGGCGCTTGGTGCCCTCGCTCTCCTGCGGCGCAAACATGACGCCGTACTTGACGCGGTTGAACAGCCCGCTCCCCTCCGGATCCGCGAGCACGACCCGGCACGCCGCGTTGGCGTCCTTGAGCGCGCGCCCCGTGCCCGAGATCGTGCCGCCCGTCCCGGCGCCCGACACGAACGCGTCGTACCGCCCGCCCGTCTGGCGCACAATCTCGGGCCCCGTGCCCTCGTAGTGCGCCATAAAGTTGCTCTCGTTCTCAAACTGGTCGGCGAAGAAGCCGCGGGGCTTGGCGTCCAGGCTCGCGCGCCCCTCGCCCTCGGCCGCCTGGGTCGAGACGAGCTCGTCCGCCTCCGAGACGAGGTCGACGCGCCCGAAGTCGTGCGCGCGCCGCCGCGCGGCGTTGACGAACTGGTTCTCGTCGATGATGCTCGCGGGGCGCACGCGCTCGACCGTCGCGCCCAGCCGCTCCAGCACGAGCACCTTGTCGATGGCCACGTCGTCCGGCATGATGATGTGCGACTCGTAGCCCCTGCCGTCAGCGCCGCCCTCCCTCGACGCACTTGGCCTTGCCGACCGTGGCTAAGCTGATGCCCGTGCTCCCGACAGTCCCCTCGAACAGCACGCTCCCCGTGTGGGGGCGGAGATACCCGTGCGCCTCGGCGTCCTCGATCATCCGCAGCGCCACGCGGTCCTTGACGCTTCCGCCGGGGTTGAGGAACTCGCACTTGCCGAGGATCTCGACGCCGAGCGCATCGCTCAGGCTGTTGATGCGCACGAGCGGCGTGTTCCCAATCAGCCCGACGGTGCCGGGCACGATCTCGTCGCTGCGCAGCTCGATCGGCCGCTTCGGGAGCGCCTGCACCGCCCGCTTGCGGCGGTACGCCTCCCAGAAGCCCGCGAGGCGCGTGGACGAGAGCGTGAGGGATATCCCCAGCGCGAGGCCGAGGAGGAGGCCGCGCGTGCGCGCGGTCAGGCGCGTCGTGAGGCGGTCAAAGCCGCCGAGGACGTCTGGTAGCCTGGGCAGGGCCGGGAGCCACATGAGGCGCAAGAATGGGGATCGGATCGAGCAGACGGAGCAAACAAACGGCTGAGAGCGAAATGGAGCGGAGGAGGGTTTCGAGATTGCATGGCGTTACGTAAGAGATACTGACGTCAGTCCTCTGTCCGTCTCCAGTGAGGATGAGGTGATACGCGTCGCACTCTGCATGTTCGCAGGACTGACGAGAGGTGACGAGGAGGCTGGCATGCTTGTGCATGTGGCCCCGCTCTCGCGCATGTGGCCTCGCTTGTGGAGTGGGGGAGGCTTCGGGCAAGCGAGCTGTCCACGCGGTACGCTCCACGCCGATGAGAATGTACGAGAAGTGCAAGCAATGAGGCGGTCGGCATCTCGGCACGCGAGACGCTTTTGGAACGCCTCGCTGCGTGATCAAGCGCTGGTAATCGAAAGGCAGTGTCGGAAATCCGGTGAGACATCGGTGTCACCTGGCTGCCTTGGAGCATAACGCGGGAGTAAGGCGGGGGGTTTGGAGCGCTGCCGCCGGGAGAGGCAGCGAGGCCCGCAGCGGCACGATCGATCAGATCTCTTGGCAAGCGGAGTGTCGCCGCCTGTGCCTCATTCGCTTGGATGACGACGCGGGAACGCATCGCATGCCTCAATGTCACCTCTCGCCCTTGCTCATCCTCGGATCCTTAATCAAAGTCGAGAGTCCACTGACACTTCGGACATGGGACAGGGTTGGAACGGGAAGGAGGTGACTAGTCTACTAGCACCACGAGAGATCTCGATCAACGTCCAGTTGCTCATCTCCGCCGGCCATCCGGAGTCCAGCCTCGCCTGCTGTGCACCTCGGTCGGCTGTGCAACAGTCCACGTCGACGCAGAGGCAGATGCACTCGCACGCCATCGTCTCCCAGAGACGCGTTTCTAGCTCCAAGAATTATTATATGCATAGCGCACTGCTTTTACTATACAACATGGCTGCACATGCTCCCCTCGCTTGCGCTACTCGCTTCGGCTGCTGGCCCGGGGCCGTTCGCTGATACTCCCGCTTCGGCTTTCACTGTCTCGCCGGCTGCCGCTGTCACGCCCATCCCACCCCTCCCGTGAACTACTACCACGGCTGGCGCGGCTCGAGGGCCGCTCCGACTCCTGCCGCTTGGCTGGAGGAAGCCCGTCCTCCGTGAAACGACGTTTACGCCCCTCCATCGGGTCATCAGAGCTCTCGCGCGAGCCGCTCGACCCCGAGCCGCGAGACACGGGGCTCTTTGGGAGGTTGTTGTGGAACGGGTTCGAGCGGTTTGGCCCTGGGCCCGGTGCGGCGCCGTCTGGCCCAAAGTCGAGCTTGGTTGTGCCGGACGACTCGGCCATCGATCTGGGAAAGTGGGGCGGGTAGTACATGTCGCCTGCGCGCACCATCCCCATCGGGCCTTCGTATCCGAACTGCTCCTCGGGCGTGTACGTGTCGCGCCATCGCCCGATGAGGTACCCCCCGGTGTGGATGTACCCCCGCCAAACCCACTGCCCGAGAGGGTGCGGAGTCTGCAACTGTCAGCGTCACAGCGAAGCGAACATGACAAGCGATACGCACAGACTTTCCGATTGAGATTTGCACCAGCCCATCCCAGGAGCGCACGCGGCCACGGACGCGAGACCAGCCCCAGCTGCTGCGGGCCTGACGTCAGCTGCTTGCCGCGATCCGAGAGACTCACCCCTCCCGACAGGAGGATCTCCTTCGTGTACCCAGCCGGGTCCGGCTTCTTCAACTCGTCGCCAGTAAGGACCTTGTGCCCGTAGCCCTTTCGGATGCGCTCCTGCTCCTCCTCAGTCTCCTCGTCGGCGAACCCTGCGTTCATGAGAGAACCGGTTCCGCCAACGTCCTCCGTCCGCACCTGAATGACCGTCTCGCGGAGCTCCACCTCGACCGCGTGTGTCGCAAAGGTGCCTGTGTACACTGCCGGCATGTTGCCCGCAAGCATCTGGCGGTAGGCGTCGAAGTCGAAGAAGAGCAGACGTGCGCGCCAGAAACCCTGCAGGCGCCCGTGGAAGGTCAGAGGTGGCAGGCCCGGAGACGTGTGTGGGTCCTGGCAGACCGTGTTGCGCTGCCACTCTGGGTCGTGGTAGACGGAGGGCATGAGCTGGTTGACCGAGAACAGACCGGTGCCCGCCTCGTCGAGGAAGCCGGTGCTGCTCGTCGCCTTGATACCGATGCGCCCCGGCTGCCGTTCGAGAAGACGCATGTAGCACAGGTAGGCACCCAGGACGAAGTGCGGCGGAGCCCGAAGGTGGGAGTGACCGAACCGGTTGTACTGAGCCGTGTAAGACGAAATCGCAGGGTGGTCTGTGCACCCAGTGTTGCACAGAGGTAGCCTGCGGTGGTGCCAGTCGGCGTATGTCATGTCGTACTTGAAGCACGCAAAGACGTAGGGCCGCAGCAGGAAGATCTTTTCGTCGACCTCGGCCGGGGTACGCTCGGCGTAGAGGTCCGACCCCGAGATCATGGCGAGCCAGATGCCGAGCGCCTTGACTGGCGTGTCACGCGGGTAGCCCGTCTTGAGCGAGTCTGAGAGCATGTCATCCTTGTAGTTGACGAGGATCCAGCGGTAGAAGAGGCACTCCTCGTGAAGGAACTTGAAGTTCTTCTTGTCTGTGTGTGTCAGCCATCGCCTGTTGTGGAATGGCCGGAATGGGGGACCTGGGTGTGGCTTCGCCAGATCTTTAGATCTCCGAGACAAGATCTGGAGGCCCGGGCGCATCTGGACCGCGGTACTCACCATTCTCGGTCCAGAGGAACCACAGCGCCCACAAGTCGGTGTCAATGTGGTCGAGGTTGAGTTTGTCCCGCCGCACGCAGTCACGCATGCGGCTCCGAAGGAGCCAGCGGTCCCTGTACTCGATCGCCCAGGAGCGCGGGTTGGCGAACAGCTCGGTCTTCTTGCTTGTCCCCGGGATGTCCGTCTTGACGTCGAACATCCACTGTGTGCGACGTATCAAGGCGCCGAGGTCAAACGTTGCCCGGAACAGCCTGTTGTAGAGGATGGGGTTGTTGTCAAACTTGAGCTTGTCGTAGACGGCCTTGCACGTGTAGAGTAGCGAGGTCATGCGGTTCGGGTGCTGACCGACGCCCTTGTCGTCGACGACCAGGTGGATGGCAATGGAGGCGAGAACCTCTTTGGGTAGCGCATCGAGTGCTGGTCGGGGCGTGCACCTGGGCTTGACTGTCCCGTTCGTCGCCTTGCCTTTGTCCTTGGTCGTACCATTGGCGAGGGGAGTGTGGGTACCAGGCAGGGCGCGGTGGGACGATGTTGGCGAGGCGACGTTTGGGACGTCTGGAGCGTCTCGTGCTAGTTCGGTTGGGGAAAGGATGTAGTGTAGGGAGTGCTTGCGGGTGGGAGGGTTGGAGGGTGGCGGGGTGTATGTTGACATGATGGTTGTACTGTGCCTGCGTCGAGGGTAGCGTGCGGAACGGGGCCGTTGGTCACGCGTCTGTCACTGTAGGCGGTACGAGCGTGTGATGAGGCGCCACGAGCAACAGTTGAGGACGAAGAGGAAGCCCGGGGTTTTGTTGGAGACGTAAGGATGGGATGGAGAGGAATGGGTGGAATGGAACAGTCGATTGTCGCGTCTGCTGTGCGGGGCGATTGGGGTGGGAGGGGGAAGGTGGGTTGGGTGGTCTGTGAGCAGTTGTGGAGGGGTGGCCGATCCGGAGTGTCGAGTGGTTGGGTGCGTTGAGCGAGAGGTGATAGGTGAGGGAGCGTGTGTGTGTGTTGTTGTTGTTGATGATGTTGACAAGATGAATGCAAGAAGATGGAGAGATGATGAACGAGTAGATGTTGATGGCAAGATGGGATGGTGGTATCAAGAAGTCGACCTGGGCAGAGCTGGGCGCGGAGACGAGGGGTGGGGGGAAGGTTGGATCAACCAAAGGTCGGTCGGGAGATTTGGGTAGCCAAGTAGCCAGACCCAGCCGTCGATCACCCCGTCCCATTCAAACTCGGCCTCTTCCTGCCTCTTGTCCCTCTCCCTCCTCTCCTCCTCTTCCTCCTCTCTCTCTCTGACACACCGCCACCCACACCTTACTCTACTCACCCGCAACACTGACCCAGAACTCTCCATCGGCCGCCTGACCATCAGACGCTCGCTCTCGTTTCACCCTCCCCGCACCGTTCCGCATTCACCCAACAGAGGAGGGGGGAAGGAAGGTACCATGCTCACCACGGGCCTGTGGCGCAAGGTCTCCCATGTCCTCGTTGAGCTCGGCGCGTCGACCCAACGGCGTGGATGCGGGGTGGCAGCAGGGAGACTTTGACGCACGACTGTTCGGCCTTGTGCCAGGAGGGCTACGCTTTGGACTACTGGGTGCAGAGTGGCCGGCTGCCGGGGGTGGGACCCTAGATCCACAAGATCTGGCAGAAGGTGGACTGGGGAGGACTGGGGCGCCAGCGAAGGGGGCAATCCAGGCAGAACAGGGTACCCACCCGGACGCCGCAGATCTCGCAACCCAGCCCTGGCCCTGGGACACTGCTCAAGCCAAGCACCAACCATGACGCCTTTGCTGCTGCCCCTTGTCCTCTCTTAGCTCACTGCCACACTCTGCCCCTCTGCCCCTCCGCCCTCTTGGTCGTTTACGACTCCCGTTTTCGGGTCGTCGTCTCCACTCCAACAAAGTCATGCATGCCGAAACATCCCACGGCCCTACCGGCGGACTTGGCATCACACCCGCACACCGCCTCCGCACCACCATCCAACGCCCATGCACTCACCACTCGCGCACAGCACACAATCGTCAACCTTGCATGCGTGCCTGTCTGTGGTACGAAGCAGGGCACGTCCTGGAACTGTGTCCTCAATTGTCCAGGTCGCGCTAGAACGGCAAGAAACGCGCAGAATGCCCAATGATGATCCCGAGATCTAGGCACTCCTTCACAGGTGATTGAGCTGGCCCTTTTGGCCCATCTGCCGAATTCGGAGGCGATCTCACCGCACCATGGCGCCGCATCCTCACCACAAGACGCCGCAGCGGGCGCCAGATCCATCGTCGTTCCTTCCATATCGCGGCGCGGCATGCCACTCTAATCTCCGTGACACCGTGCACCGATACGCTTTCAGCCTCCAAGCCTCCCAGTGTGCCGAAACTTGCCGGTCAAGCCTCTCCCTGTGGCGGAGAGAGGTATGGGCGTGGCGCCCCCACCCGGCGCCTCGCCACCGCCCTGCCCGAACA
>JAMALN010000146.1:0-55248 GCA_023630115.1 Cutaneotrichosporon sp. PK4640
TGAATAGGTGGTTGTACCCAAGACGGGATTGTTGGGCGCAATTAGGTGTCGTAATACCCTTGACTCAAAGTAAGCCCCGTAGAGGGTGTGCAAGGTGAAATGAATGGAGACGTGATTGTGTCGCTGTGGCTGTTGATGTAGAGTATGAGTAGGATGATGGCGAGAGAGAGAGTGAGAGTGAGAGAAAGAAACAACAAGAAGAGAGAGTGTCGAGGTGGATTGACCTGATGGATGGATGAGATGGACCGAGGGGAGGGGAGGCCTTGTTGACAGGCAACTAAGGGTCCATCACCCCTCGCACCTCTTGACTGCCTACCCTTTGCCCGCCCCACTCTGTCATTCCCATTCAACCTCCACCACAAAACCCTCTCGCCACCCATCCCGCCCACAATCCACACAACGCGCGAACGCGTGCGTTTCCCGTTCCTGTACCTGATCATTATTAGGCCTGCGTGGCTGTTATCTCTCACTCGTGCTCACTCGATTAGGATCCTCAAAGCACAGCTACGCCTATTTACCACGTGCGTGGAGATGGGGGAGGAAAGGCGGAATGATGATGCCAGGGACTCGCCACCGCAGCAGCCGACTGTCGAGCATGGCTTCACCCAACTGCACACCCCCTCCCCTCCCTCCGCGCCCCCCATCCCCGCTCCCCCATCCTCCTCATCCTACTCTTACCCCCCTCTCCTCGCCATCATCTCAATCGCTCTCACTACCTTGGTAAGAGCAACCCAACTCCTCTACCCATCTAGACAGCCGCTTCGGCTATCCCGTCGCATCACTCTTTTCCCCCAATCTTATTCACATCAAAGACTGCACCTACCTATACTGGCTACCCCACACGGCACTTGACGACCCCGCCACGAGTCACCGACTACCCCGCCCTCTGCACAGTCCATTCCTCGCGCCTTGGGCTCCCCCTTCTGCCCCAGCTGCCCTCTTGGCCTGCGCACCCCTCGACGAACAGACGCTACCACAAAGCGCCCCCCGCTCTCTAGCCCCTAGAGCTGCTTCCTACCGGTGCTTTTGCCACGCGCACACCGCACCACCCCACCTCGCATCGTCGTCCGTCCTTGACACTTTGCATCTGACATCTCTCCTTTTACATTCTCTCCCTCACCAATGGACGACGACATGTACGACGAGAGCTACAACTACATGTCCTACTACGCCGCGTACCCCCCACGCGGCGCGCCAACACCGCCCCGCCCCGACCCCGTCACACATTATGACGTGCGCTACATCGACGACGTCTCCATGCGCAGCGGCAAGGCCATGTGAGTGGACTCGTGTGGACGCCACCAGCTGGGATTTCTGTGGTTCAGCTGACACGCAGCGACCTCGTCTTCGTGCTCGACTGCACCGGCTCGATGCAGCGGTACATCAACTCGGTGCGCGACCACATCTTCGCCATCTGCGACATGATCCGCGGCGAGGAGGGACTGAACGGCGCCGACGACTTGCGAGTGGCTGTGAGTCAACCTCGAGTGACGAGGCGCAGCTGACATGCAGATCGTCAACTACCGTGACCACAAGCCACAAGACAACACCTACGTGTACAAGTTCAACCCGTTCACGTCCGACATTGCTGCGGTTCAGAACTACCTCAAGGGTCTGACCGGTACGTGTCCGTGCGCTCGCCCCAGATGTGCTAATGCCAGCGGCCGGTGGGGGCGATGGCCCCGAGGCGGTCACTGCGGCAATGGCGGCATGCCTCACCGAGCTCGAGTGGCGGCGCGAAGCAGCGCGCATGGTCGTCCTTATTGCGGACGCGCCTCCTCATGGTGAGTTCTTGAGCTCCATGCGTTGGGCACTGCTGACGCGTGACAGGCATTGGCGAGAGCGGCGACCGTGAGTGTGGACATCGTCCCATGATGCACAGCTACTGACCGAGCAGAGATCAAGCAGGGAGATCCCGATGGTGAGTGCGGCGCCATGGGCTGCGAGCGTAGGCTGACCCTCAGGCCACGACCCGCTCGTTGTTGCGCGCTCCATGGCTCAGCACGGCATCACCATGGTGGGTAGCTTGCCTGTCGTACACCCACTCACCTCAGTTCATGGTCGCCTGTGAGGACACACTGTCCAACTACTCTGTGAGTTTCCAGCTGCTCTTGGGCTAACTCGCGCAGCGTGCCGTCGACTTCTTCACTGCCATCTGCAACATGACCTCCGGCGTCATGTTACCGCTGACCACCGCCGACCTGCTGGCGATGACAATCGTCGGGAGTGTGCTGGAGAACATGGACATGGAGCGTCTCATCGGTGGTACGTGGCACCACTCCCTCCCCACCAAGTGCTAACTGTGACAGAAATCGGTCGCGAGGTTGCCGAGCGCATCAAGGAGAAGGGCGAGACTCTGCAGAGTGTCGAGGAGGTCGCTCAGTACGTCACTCCGGTCCGTGCCTGGCTGACCGCGACAGGGAGTTGCATGAGCGTCTGCTCCTCCGCAATGAGCAGACCAAGCAGGTCCAGCTGCCGGATGTGTACATCCAGACCGATGCGTCTAGAAAGAACGTCTCGGCGTGGATGAACGCGCAGTACATCTATGATGCCGCGCCCAACATCCTGCCCGTGAGTTGGCAGCCCGAGACTTCAACTGACCCCAGGTTGCGGGCCGCCGCCTGACGGACAAGTTCCGCAAGAACAACTACAACGCCGGGTTCAAGTACACTCCCGGCGGGCGCCTGCCTCCGCGCCCCGGCCGCCGCCCCAGCACCGAGGCCAAGACTGAGCCGGTCGCGATATCCGCGCCGGCCCCCGCCTCGCCCCCGCGCACAGGGACGTCGCCGACGTCGCCGGGCCGCCGCATCGTGCAGGACTTCAAGCCCTTCGGCGCCTCCAACACGGGTATGAGTGTGTTCGGCGCGCCCATGCTCCCTACTGGGCCAGGCGGTGGCATGTTCGGCGCTGCGGGCCGCACGCCCAACATGAACGCCATGCGCGGACGTGACGACGACGATGATGATGACGACGACGAGGGCACGCAGCTGCGCCGCGACGCAATCTCGCTCGACCAGGCGCGCCGCATTGCGACGCAGAGTGTCTTCCGCGCGGGCCGCCTCCCCCTTTAATGTTATTGACTGTTACATCGCTACACCATTACATGGCAGAGAATCCGTTGTGAGCCTGTGGACCAGCATTATGCATTGATACCATGTGCGGGGCGGAGGCGTGGGCAGGCAGGAGGGCGGGGTGCCACAGGGTAGTAACAGGATACATCTACATCTACTTGGCTACTTGCGCGCAAACGTGACCTGCTGTCAGCTAAGGAGAAGCAGCTCGAGCTCACCTTCATCTTGGTCTCGCCGTCAATCTTAAAGTTGTGGAGCGCGTCCTTTGCGACGGCCGACGTGGCCTCGTCGACAAACTCGACGAACGCAATGTCGCGCTTGGCGGGCACGGTACGGATCTCCTGCAGCCCCGCGTACTGCTCGAACACCTCGCGCAGGTCCTCGGCCGTCGTGCCCTCGGGGAGGTTCTGGACGAACAGCACGCTGTTCGGGGGCAAGTACTCGTCCGGCATCTGGAGCCGCGGCTTCTTGGCGGCGGACGGCTCGTCGGTCGCTGGTGTCAGCTGCATACTTGCCAGTAAGCTCACCGCCCGCCTGGTGCTTGGCGCGCTGCTTCAGGCGCCACGCGTTCGTGTTCCGCGTCGCCTCTGCACGTCAGCCCCGTCTCGCGGCGGCGCACTCTTGTGCGCCTTGCGCTCCTCCTTCCACTTCTCGAGCCCCTCGTCCCCGTCCTCGCGCTGGACGACGACGTCCGCGCGCCGCTTCGCAAACTCGATGATCTGGGTCAGCGCGCCCGCTGGCAGCTCACAATCGGCTTCCCGTACAGCGGGAACTCGTTGACGTCGAGCATCGCGCGCTCGGCCGTCGCCGCGTCGCGGAACGACACGAACGCCTGCCCCTTCATCCGCGCGTTGCCGTGCGCCGTGATCGGCTGCAGCGGGTGGTACGGCTTGAACAGCGACGCGAGCGTCTCCTTCATCACTGGGTCAGCGGATGCCTGCGCAGAACCCACCCTTCACCTGCACCTTCTCGTTCAGGTTGTGGAGGTAGAGCGTCGCGCTCGCCTTCCCCCCTTCCGGTTCCTCCGCCTCCCCGTTCGCGGCGCCGTTGGCTGTTGGCGCGTGGCCCGCCTCGAGCGCCAGCTCCTCCGCCTCGTCCGTCACCGTCGCGTGGCGTGATGGCCCTGCTGCGTCCATGGTGTGGGTGTGTGTTGATGCATGCCGAGCTCAATCGTCAACTCGAGGTAAACGGGCCAGTCACGTGCTGCTTCCACGTGCGTTTGGTTCCGCCCGCACAACCTGGAAAATCAGCGCGTTTTCCGTCCGGGACACTCCATCCCCCAGCCGCCCTGTGCCGCCCCCGCTCGGAAGCCGGCCCGGACCGGCTGTCCGACCCCAACGGGGACAACACCTGCCCACTCCAGCTCCGACTAACACTTAACTCTGTGCATGCTCTTCCTCCGCCGCCTCTCCACGTCACGCGTACTCGCCATGCCGAAGATCCTTGTGTAAGTCGGCGTCGGCTGCGGGCGAGCGGCGATCACTGCTCGGCGGTGTCACGCTCGCACCTCCATCTCCAACCATCCTATGCTTGTGCTTTGACCCACCCCACGAAGCTACAGCAGGCGAGTGGGCTGATATTGGGCCCGCCTCCCTAGTCCGCCTGCTCGGCACTCTACTCTTTACACTGGGCAACTGTCCTCACTCGCGGCTCGCTCACACCAGCACCCGCAACGTCGGCCCCGAGGCCATGAAGCTCCTCGAGGCGACGCCGTTCGAGCTCATCGTCAACCCCGAGGACGCCGAGCCCTCGCGCGAGTGGGTGCTCGAGAAGATCTCGGACCCCGAGGTCGTCGCCGCGTGCATCATGCACGGGCAGCCGAGCGACAAGGTCAACGACGAGCTCCTCAGCCGTGCGGGCAAGGGGCTCAAGGTCATCTCGACGTTTTCGGTGGGCTTTGGTGAGTGCGGTTGGCGAGCCGCAGGCGAGCAGGCGAGAGGGCAAGAGTTGAGGAAGCGAGAGGCGAGGATGTGGTTCAAGAACGAACGTGGCACTGCGCCCCATCGAGTGGGCGTGGGCCAGACTCTGCGCCCACTCGGGCCACCTGCGGTCGTACTAGATCCGCTGACCCCAGACCACATCGACGTGCCGGCCGCCAACGCGCGCGGCATCAAGATCGGGCACACGCCCGGCGTCCTCTCCGACTCGGTCGCGGACATCACGACGATGCTGGTGCTCATGACCATGCGGCGCGTGGAGGAGGGCATCGCGCTCGTCAAGTCGGGCGGCTGGCCGCAGCTCCCGTGGGCGCCCTTCGTCATGTGCGGGCCGGGCATGAACCACCCGAACCTGACCATCGGGTTTTTGGGCTTCGGGCGCATCTCCGAGTGCGTCGTCGACCGCCTGCTGGCGTTCACGAACAAGGCGGCCCCCCCGAAGATCATCTACAACTCGTCGCGGGCGCGGCCGAACCAGGCGGACATCGACGCCAAGTTCTCGGAGCGCTGGGGAGTCAAGGTGGAGCGGGTGGAGAAGGACGACGTCGCCGCGCAGGCGGACATCCTGATCGTGCTGTGCGCGCTCACGCCCGAGACGACGGACGTTGTCAACGCCGCCTTCCTGCGCAAGATGAAGAAGACGGCCGTGCTCGTCAACGCGGCGCGCGGGCCGATCGTCAACTCGGACGACCTGAACGCCGCCCTCGACAGCGGGGAGCTCTTCGGCGCCGGCCTCGACGTCATCACGGGCGAGCCGCACATCGCGCCCGACCACCCGCTCGTGCTCAACAAGCGCTGCGTCGTCATCCCGCACATGGGCAGCGCGGACTACGACACGCGCAACGCCATGGCCGACCTGTGCGTGCGCAACGCCATCGCCGGCGCGGAGGGCAAGCCCCTCCCCGCCGAGGTCAAGGTGTGATCTAATAGATGTAGTGCTGCTGCGAGTCTCAGAGTGCATTTCTTCTGACTGCTACTGACGCGCCTCTATCAGCAACCCTACCACCTGCGGTCAGCGTGCCCGCCTCCACCTCACCCGTTGACAGAGCCGGAACCGGCCCAGTCGCCCGAACCGACGGCGTCCGCCGCGCCCGCATTCGCCTCCTTCGCCGCCTGCGTGGCGTCGATGTTCTTGGCTGCGTCCAAGACACGCTCGGCCATGCGATCGGCCTGCTCCTGCAGGGCCTGGATGACGCTGGCGAGCGTTGCGGCCGCGGCGTTGACCTCATCGGGCGACACATTGGCCTCACCGGGCGACACAAACTCCACACGGGGAACGGGGACGGCAGAGGCGGCAAGCGCGGAGAGGAGGAGTGCAAGCTTCATTGCGTGTGGGCGTGTGTGTGGTGTGCTGTGCTCGTTGAGGTGATGAGATGGGGTGCTGAAGAGACGGACGAGTCGAGGGTTTATATCTTGCCCATTCGCTCCACCCGCCGTGCAATATGCGCCGCTGTCATATGCGCTGCTCTCAGCTCGGAGCGTGGAGCGAGGGCGTGCGGGCGCGTGGAGCATTGTAGACGCGGTCATGGCGAACACTTGAGGGGTGTTGACTCGCACGAAATAACGTTCGCCTCCGAAGTTTCCGGCCCATGTCTGGCATGCTTGCTCCACTATACCTCGCTTGTGCTTGCCGCTTCGAGCGACTCCACTCTCGGTGTCGCCGGGTCGAAGGTGTAAGTGGCCGTGTCGAAGAGTCAGTGGAAGAGGGGAGCCCAGCGTGTAGAGAACGGTGGAGTCAGTGCCAGGCTTCCTCTACGCGTCATCGCCCGGGTGCTTCCCCAGAAGCGAGGTGAAGACGAGTCGAGCCCAAGTGGGACCTTCTAGCCGGGTTTGGACTTGGCGCATGGCCTGGCGCAGGTCATGCGTCGAGATCGTCGGTGGTGCAGAGCGAGGGTGGCCAGGATGTGATGTCCCCCTCTGTCGCGTGGAGGGTGTAGGTCTCGCTGCCGGACGCACTGCCAGCCCGGCAGCGTGAGGCTCGAGCGATGAGGGGAAGATCGGCGAGGAGCGGGTTGTGGTTGATGTCAGGCGGGTATATAAGTGAGCTGTCATGAGGGTGCCACGAGGTCGGTTGGCATAAGGGTTGTGATGGTTGCGAAGAAGATGTCAGGAAGGGCAAGATAGAGGTGCGGAGTCAGGTGTGAGGGATGGTGGCGCTCCCGCAACAATAGCGATCTGCAGCCACGGGCGCCACCCCTCCCGGCCTGCCTCCCCACCCGTGGCGCAGACTGGTGACGAGCGTGCGGAGGTGTGGCCTCAAACCCAATGCCTCCGAGGTTTCCGGCGGTGGATGTCTTGCTTCGCCGAGCCGCCAGACTAGGGCGTCGTCAATGCCGTCGTCAATCCGTCGTCAGGTCGGGCCACTCGTGACCGTACAGCCCCGTCAATGTCTCAGCCACTCTGGGCTGAACCTGGAGCTAACCACGAGGCGTCCCAGAGGCGGTGGTCGGGCTATCACTTGTCCCGGCGCAGCACTGGCCCGGCCCAGACAAACCCATTGCCGTGCATGCCGTGCATGGCACTATGGTACAAACAGTCTATGCCGAGCCCAACAGTCCCTGGGGTCAGCGCGCCCCCAAGCCAAGACGCACCTATGCAGTCTCCTCCGTATCCGCGGTCGTCTCCGCGCCCGTCGCCGTCCGCGTCCCGCCAATGACCGTCTGCGTCACCTCGGCCTCGAGGCGCAGCGTCTCGTTCCGCCAGATCTCCGCGACCTCCTTGTACCCGAGCCGCTCGGCCACGCCGATCATGTACGCGAGCTGCTCGATCTGGGCGCGCACGCCCGCCGCGCTGTCCCACCAGTCGGGCGCGTCGCCGTCCTCCTCCGCGTTGACCGTCTCCCACGCGGGGTAGCCGTCGAGCTGCTCGTCGCCGTCCCACCCCCCGCTGTCCCAGTGGTCGGCCCAGTCGGGGGGGCGCGCGCCCTCGTCCCCCGCGGGGCCGGGGGGGTCGTGCTCGCCGCGCGGGAGGCGGCGGAGGAAGGGCGGGAGGGCTCGTGGGGGAAGGGGGGCCGCGAAGATGGCGGCGAGGAGGGCGAGGGCGAGGAGCACGAGGTGCCGCATCGTGGGGGGTAGTTGGTGGGCGGGCGTGGTCGTGGAAAAGTGGAATGAGGATGAGGAGCGGAGGGCGCGAGGTGGTGGGAACGAGGTGTGCGATCGCCCAGACCAGCTGGGATATAGACGCCGGCGCTCCACGAGTCCGAGTCCGACGGATGTGAATGAGGAGGAGAGGAGTCGTGAGCGGTCGTTGTCACGCCGAGGAGCCAGGCTCGCTTTTCGGTACCTGAGGGCCTGAGCTTGGCCTGATCGCTTGATGAAACGGGTGAAACCCGACCGCCCTGGGGCCAGTGCACAGCCACGTCCAGTGGCCCGGCCCGCCCTTCCGGCGGTGCGAGCTTCGGCGGTGCAGTGTCTCAGATTCCGCTGCGCCGCTGGCGTGGGGGCGGTGGGCTGCCCCGGCCTATGGCCGGACACAGGCCGGCCGGCAGGAGCGGAAGCGTTCCTGGGGACTTGGGGGTTGCGCACCGCAGCGCATGGCGGGCTCCTGATTCGGCCGATTTGGGGTGCTGGTCACACGACATTCCGGCGTGGGAGAATGCAGATGTCCATCGTCGTTGTACAGTACATATGTGCAGTAGTTGAAGTGCCACAGACGAAGTGCCACACGCGCGGACGCGTCGACGACGTATGCCGGCGCGTCTGATCGGCGGGATCGACGGATCGGCGTCGCGGCCCGGTCGGTTGCGGCATCGGCGATTTCCACGGCGGCCCCTTCCACGGCCTCGTCCGCAGTGGTGAACAATTTAATATAGCTCGATGCCTCGATGCAGGTGGATGGCGTCCATGGCGTCGCCAGAGTGTACGCTCGCTGTTAGTGCCTGTACGACTCCACTTGGCGCAAGTGCACTAACACCAGCTGGCGGCGCACGTCCTATCTGAGCCTTACATGCCATCAGGACGACCTCGGTCCGAATATCACGGGGTGGAGCGAACACTGCGCCGGCGCCTGTCCATCTACTCGCCAGCTCTGCCTAGTCTATCTAGTATGACTCCACTCGATCCACTCCTTGTTGGCCGTACAGGCCTGGTGTCAGCCCATCCCCGCCTCCTCACTCACATGCACTAGGTGATCATCCACGCCATCTCCTCCCGATCTTCAGGCCTCCGCTTCTCCTCGAGCCCCTCCTCGCGCACGCTGTCCAGCAGCGGTCCGAGGGGAACAGCCTCCGGCCAGTGCACGGGCGCCTGCCGTTCATCCCGTTCCCCTTGTTCTGGGAGGAGGGGGCATGCCGACGCCGAGGAGGGGCACGCGGAGTCTTCCGTGTCGGTGGGATAGGGCAGCGCCGAGAGGATGGGGACGCAGAGGGGGAGGAGGGCGGTGAGCCGCATGGTGGCTCAGGTGATGGCTCAGGCGATGGCTCAGGTGATGGCGAGCGTTGGACGTCGAGTGTCAAGCGTGAGCTGGCGGCGAGCGAGTGACGCAGGTGGCGGTAGATCTCTTCATCCCGTCGTAAGCTTATAGCGCGCCACAATGTATATCTGGGCAGCACGGGTCCGCGGCGTGACGATGGCAGCGTTGCGAGGTACATTTAAGTACTGTGTACCACGACTACCCCTCTCCGTTACTACCTCCGTTGGTACTACCTTCGTCGGTACACCTCCGTCGGACCGCCTCCGTCGGGACCGGAAGTGGGCTCATGTTCGCTGTCCAGCGCTCCAGACCGCCCCTGACGCCGATGTGCGCCGCCCGTTGTCATGGGAACGCGCGGAGCGATCGTGTGGCCAGATACACCAGCTGTAGAGGTCCACCTCACGATGCACTCAGAAAAGGCAGGAGGCCTCTTCATTTCTCTTCTCTCCTCGACCACGTTAGATGGCGGAGATGGGGCCACCTCCGGCACACATCACGTGACCGGCATCCGGCCCGGCCTCCTGCACCGCCCGGATCCCCCGCAGCATCTCGGGAATCCCTCGCCATCAACCACCCATTCCAACATGTCGCGCCGCTCGCGCTCGCCGTCCCCGCGCAAGCGGCCCAAGATCTTCCGCGCCTGCGCCGCCTGCGTGTCCTCTAAGACGCGGTGCGAGGACGTCACGGCGGGCGGGTGTGCTTTGTGTCGGCGGCGGGGCAAGCCGTGCTCGCTCGCGCCGATCGCGGGCGCGCTGGAAGTCAGCAGCGCGAGCACGCCCGCGGCGTCGAGCCGGCGCTCGACGGGGCCGTCTGCAGCACCTCTCCCGGCGCCCGAGGACGACGTGCGCGCGCGCCTGGCGGACGCGGAACGGCGCCTCGCGCGCACCGAGGCCGCCCTCGCCGCCCTGGAGGCGCGCGTCGCCCCCTCCCCAAGAGAAGTACGCGAAGCCCACGGAGCGCACGAAGACTCGCACGTGCTCTTCGCCGGACCGCTGCGCCTCTCCACCCTCCAGCTCGAGGGGCACGACGAGACGCTCTGGAGCGTCGCGTGCACCCGCGCGTACCCGGACCCGGTGGGGCGCGGGCTCCTCTCGCCGGCCGAGGCCGAGCTCGTGTGGCACGGGTTCAAGGCGCGCGCCGCCCGCCTCCTCCCCATCCCGCCGTTCACCGCCGTGTCCACGCCCCTCCCGGGACACGGGTTCGTGCTCCTCGCGGCGCTGCACCACGTCCCGGCGCTCGTGAAGGACCAGGGCGCGGTGCGGCGCATGGTCGACGAGTGCATGGCGCTCGCGATGGGGAGCCATGCGAGCGTCGACGTCGTGCTCGCTCTCCTGATCCTGAGTCTCGCTCCGCCCCTGCCCGACGACGGGGGGGACGGCGCGCCGATCCACCCCACCGCGTGGCGCATGATGTCGCTGGCGCGCAGCATGTGCGTCGCGATGGGGCTCGAGGGGCGCGCGCTCGCCGCGATCCGCAAGGGCGAGGAGCTCAACGACGAGATGTGGGCCGACAGCCTCTGGATCCTGCAACTCGTACGTCCCCTACTCTGCTTATCTTACCGCAGTGGTGCGCCGTGTCGAACCGCTACGCCCTCCTCAGCCTCATGTACCCGCAGCCGGCGCCGCCGACGCCCCTCGCCCTCCGCCTCCCGCGCCTGCAGCGCGAGCAGCTCGAGGCGGCCAACGTCCACCTGCGCGCCGAGGCGCACCTGGTGATCGCGTTCACGCCCTTCGTGGGCCGCTTCGCGGCCGTCGAGCGCGAGAGCGAGTGGGAGCACGAGGAGATGCGCGAGCTCGTCTCGGCGTGGGACGTCGCCAAGGACGCCGCGGCCGACGTCGCGGCCGCCAACCCGCAGAGCCGTGAGTGCGCTAGTTCCTATGCCAACTGACGCCAGCGTCCATCAGCATCGACGCCCGCCTCGTCGAGTTCGCCATCAACATCCGCATCGCCCTCTTCCTCACGTGGCTCCCCTCCCCGCTGCGCGACATGCGCGAGACGTTCCTCCACTGCCTGCGCAAGTTCCCGAGCAACATGACGGCGGTCCTGGACATCGTCACGCCGCGCGACTCCGCCGACCTCTCCCTCATCCCCGAGTACGCGGTGCTGCTCGCGGCCGCGGCGGTGATCGTGTTTAGGCGCAGCGTGCGCTATGTGGCCACGGCGTACCCGACCGCCAAGCTCATCGAGTCGCGGCGCCTCGACGACGCCGCGCGCAGCGCGCGCACCCTCGGCCGCGCGGCGCGCTTCATCATCACCGAGGGCGAGCGCCTCCTCGCCGATGCGGACGTGCACACCACCCTCGCCGAGGCGCTGTGGCCGGGGCACGTGATGCCCGGCCAGAACATCCTCGACTTTGACCTCATGAGCTTTGACCTGAGCGTGCTGTATCCCGACATTGCGACGATGGAGCTGGGGCTGGACGGCCACGTGGGGTGCTGAGGCGCGCCTGCGGACTGGGTGGCAAATAGAGAGTTAGTACCGACCATGTATCCCACTGTGACGCGTCGCCGACGCGACTGCGATCTCGGCCTCCAGACCGTCGTCGGCGCCTCGGTCTCCCAGTTCCTCCTCGCCGAGTCCGGCGCCCGATCGCAGCACGTTTGGCCCGATCGGCGACGGCGTTGCGTCACTGGAGCTCCACGTCTGTGCGCAGTGCGGCATCGCGCAAATCTGGGCCGTGCAGTCCCCAGCTGACATCAGCCCGGCGGCAGTGGCGATCAAACTTTCCTCTGGCGTCGTACCCCCAGCCCGGCGGGCACGCTGGAATCGTCGGTCGGGTGGGAGTCGGGTGGGCCAGTTCCCCCGCCCCGAAACATGCTTGATAACGGGCGCCTCAGGATTGATGACCGGCGCCCAGCGGGCACAGCGAACATGCGGCCTCCAGCGGCTATATCCGCCCCCCGCGGCCAATCGCAGCCGGGCAAATTATGCTGTCACCACATCTGACCACAGCCGCGGCAGGCAGGCACGGACTCACGGCCGTACGCTCCTGATTCTTGGGTCGCGCGCCGGCTTAGCTAATGACGTACGGCCGAGTCTGGGCAACTGGGCGCGACCCGCCACCCCGCACCCCGCCCCACTGCATGTGCCGAGGAGCGCACCAGAGCCGATTGTGGTGCAGGCGGCAAAAATTGCATCAGCGCCGCCAGACATTCCAGGGACACTGGCTGCCTCGGGCATGGGGGGTGGGTCGCGCGGCGGCCGCGACATCAGCAGCGGCGTGCAGGCTGCCCTCCGCACCGCCCGCCCCGGTGCGGCGAGTTCTTACTTTAGCACAACTGGCATGTATTTCTTCTGCCTCATCTTCTTCACGCTCTCTTCATCTTCATCCGCTGTTTATTTCCATCTTCGCATCTTGGCACTGTATCTTGCCCGACTGTATCACCTAGCACCCAATCGGAACACCCGAGTCACAACAACCCGCCACCTCCACTAGCAGTGAGTGAACGATCGGTCTGCCTCGGTCAGCGACCCCGGGTCAGCTTTCGGGTGGAGCGTTTTCTCCATCGCCCATCCCACCATGGCTGACAGAGTAGACATGTCCGACGCATCGTCGGTGACGGCGCACCCCGCCGCGCTGGACGGCAAGCCGCTCAGCGCGCACACGCTCCGCCGCTTCCCGTGGCGCCCGCACGTCACGCCCTTCGAGACCATCTTCAACCACCCGTACAAGGGCAGCGGCACGGACGCGGACCCGTACATCATCGACTGGCTGCCCGAGGACCCCGAGGACCCGCAGGGCTGGTCGCAGCTGTGGAAGTGGAGCCAGATCGTGGTTGCGTCGTTCGCGACGCTCGCCGTCGCCCTCTCCTCGTCCGCGTACACGGGCGGCATCCCGTCGCTCATGCAGGACTTCCAGAAGCCCAGCACGCTCTTCTGGACCGGCGGCGTGTCCCTCTTCGTCCTGGGATTCGCGTTCGGGCCCCTCCTCTGGGCGCCCGCGTCCGAGGTCTTCGGCCGCCGCAACGTCTACCTCGTCTCCTACTTCTTCCTCACGCTCTGGCAGGCCGTGACGTGCGCCGCGCCCAACCCGGGCTCGGTGCTCGTCTTCCGCGGCCTCGCCGGCCTGTTCGGCTCGTCCCCCCTCGCCAACGCCGGCGGCACCATCGCCGACGTCCTCGACCCCACCCAGATGGGGCTCGGCATGGCCCTCTTCTCCGTGGCGCCCTTCCTCGGCCCCGCCATCGGCCCCATCACCGGCGGCTTCCTCGGCCAGGCCGCCGGCTGGCGCTGGGTCATGGGCATGCTCGCCCTCTTCTGCGGCGCCGTCTTTGTCCTCCTCTTCCTCTTCTCGGCCGAGACGTATGCGCCCCTCCTCCTCCGCCAGCGCGCCGCCAAGCTCTCCAAGATCACCGGCAAGGTCTACCGCTACCGCGCCGACGCCGCCAAGCCCTTCAACATTGTCAACCTCTTCAAGGCCTCGCTCATCCGCCCCTGGAAGTTCCTCGTCTTCGAGCCCATCGTCCTTATCCTCTCCATCTACGTCGCCATCATCTACGGCATCCTCTACCTCAACTTTGCCGCCTACCCCATCGTCTTTAGCCAGGGCCACGGCTGGTCGACTGGTATCTCGGGCCTCGCCTTCCTGGGTATCATGATCGGCGCTATTCTGTCCGTCATCGTCACCATTGTCTGGACCAACCCCCGCTACATCAAGACCATCAAGAAGCGCGGCTACCCCGTCCCCGAGGACCGCCTCACCCCCGCCATGTGGGGCGGCATTGTCATCATCATCGGCCTCGCCGGCTTTGCCGCCACCGACGGCCCCGACGTCCACTGGATCGCCCCCATCATCTTCGGCATCCCCTTCGGCATGGGCATGGTCGTCCTCTTCCTCTCGTGCATGGGCTACCTCGTCGACGTGTACGTCATCTACGCCGCCTCGGTCCTCGCCGCCAACTCGGTCCTCCGTTCCCTCTTCGGCGCCGCCTTCCCCCTCTTCACCAAGCCCATGTACGAGAAGCTCGGCGTGCACTGGGCCGCCGCCCTCCCCGGCTTCCTCGCCCTCCTCTGCGCCCCCTTCCCCTTCCTCTTCTACAAGTACGGCGGCGCCATCCGCGAGAAGTGCAAGTACGCGTCCGAAGCCGCCAAGATCTACGCGCAGATCCTTGCCGCGCGCAAGGCCGCTGCCGCGCAGGCGCCCGGCGCCGACCCCGAGAAGAACGTCCGCGGCGCCAACGCCGAGGCCGACGACGACATCCAGTCCGAGGCGGGCTTCAACTCGCCCGAGCTCTTCGACCTCCAGCGCACCATCTCGATGGAGGAGGAGCTCAACGACCCCCGCGTCCGCCCCGTGCGCTCCCTTTCCGTGTCGCGTTCGCGCTCGCGCTCCCTCTCCGGGCAATAGGCTCCGACACCCTCCATACTCTACCATACTATAGACACTAGCATATCCTAATACCATGCATTAATCTGGGTTTACCAAGTGATCGTGCAGTGACTCAACTGACGTATCCTCTCACCACCCCGACCGATCACGAGCCGCGGGCCGCGGGCTCTGGCCACTCCCGTGAGCTACTGAGCTACCCCACCTCGCCCACCGTGCATTGTGCATTGTGCCAACGTGAGCCCACGTCGCCGTTGTGGCGCCGAGGCACGTGGGGGAGCCGAGTGCAAGCTCAATAGCTCAATCAGTGGAGCTGAAACAGATCGAATCTATTCTCTGGAGAGCCGGTGCCTTCGGGGCGACGTCAGTCCGCATCCCCACCGCTATCTACTGCATGGGCGCATTCCGTTCTCGCGCCTGATCTCGACGGATCGGATCTCCCAACAGGTGGGCGTGGTGGAGGGGACGGCAAGCGCCCGCTGGTGCGCCGTTTCGGATCGGAGCACGCAAGAACTTCACGCGTGGCGAGCTTCGCTCTACGGACCATTGGCAGACGGCATATCAGTTGGAGACGGGACGCCGAGACCGGGCGCCGGGACCTCCACGAGGGCGCCATCTCCACCCCGAGAAGCTATTTTGATCGCCGAGCCCAGGGGCCAGGCAGCCGCGAGCGCTATCTGCAGCGCTCGGTTTCCTCTCTCGATCTCTCGGCGCCCGGCGGGTAAGCTGGCCGGCCGACCTCCAAACTCGCCGCACAACGCCGCACTCAAAATGCAATATGGATACATGGTCTAAGCTCTACATCTAGGGTCCCGTCTTGGTCCGTGCTGGCGCCGGGCCGAGGGGCACGCTCTCGTCGCTGGTGCTGGCCTCGGGCTCGCCGTACCCCGCCTCAATGTCGCGCGCGACGCGCTCGCCCCACCCGAAGCGCGGGCGGGGGCTGGCGTCCCTGAGCTCGGGCGCGGCGAACAGCGTGCCCTGCACGACCTTCCACGCGGTGAAGACCGACACGTAGAGCCAGTGCAGGATGACCTGTGTGGCGAGGAACGCGCCGACGACCTTGAATGCCGTCAAGTGCAGCTCGTGCCCCAGCACGATGGAGGAGGTCGCAAACGTCCCGATCGGGAAGGTGAGCGCCCACAGGCTGACGGTGAAGTTGCCGAGGCCGAGGAGCTTGGGGTCGCGCCGGACGCCGTCGACGAACATGGCCATGCCGATGGTGTACCACGCCAGCGCGAGGCCCCAGAGCACGAACCCGACCACGAGGCCCCCGGCGTACATCGCCGAGGCGATGTACTTTGCGTCGTCGCCGTGCAGGCCGGGGATGATGGAGACGTCGTGCTCGTACGCGAGCTGGCGGGCGACGACGCCCATTGTCGCGATGCCGAACGAGCCCTGCCCGCACGGCCCGACGGGAAGGAAGACGGCCGCGAGGCTCTGGCCGCGCGGCGCGCCGCCCGTCGCGAAGCGGAAGATGAGGAGCGCAATCACCATCATGGCGAGCGGGAGTCCGCAGCCCCATACGCAGTAGCTGGCGACGAGGGTGCCGCGCGCGAGGTTGGCGTTGAAGGGCATGAGGGTCTGCGCGACTATGCCGCCCGAGGCGGAGGCGACGACGCACGAGACGATGGGGAGGAGCCACTGCGGCGCGAGGGTTTGGACTGTTTGCCGCTGGCGCGTGAACATGACGAACGTCATGCCGAGGGAGACGGTGACGGCGACCACGATGTCGAGCCACCAGAACCCGAGCGCGATGTAGGCCCAGCGCTTGCCCCATGCCGGGACGCAGACGTAGCAGATCATGGTCTGATGTCAGCCAAACTCGGGCACAGAGTTACTCACGACAATCGTCACAAAGCCCATGGGGAACGTGCCCCAGAACAGGCCGGCCACATTGTGCTTGGTGACGACGGACCACACGCCGCTGAAGAAGAGGTAGCGGGCGATCGTGGCGAGGAGGAGAAGAACGAACACGACGACGTTGAGCACGAACACGATCGTGCCGAGGTACTGGAGCCATGTGGCGGGGTAGGGGAAGTGGTGGAGGAGGATGGACGCGATGCCGCAGCCCATGTTGATGCTGAAGAAGGAGGGGGGCGTGTTGAGTGCGGCGGAGCGCATCCACTCGATCACGGGGTTCGCCTGCCGCACGGGCCCTGTGCCGTGCGGCAAGCCATCTTGCCGTCTGGACGCGAGTGAGGAGGAGGAGGCGATGGGGGAGGTGGTCGAGACGGGGGCGGGGGAGTGGAGGCGGGGTGGTGTGGTGATGGGCAGCGTTTCGGCGGGCTTATATGCTTCTGGCGGGTGGCCCGGGTGCCCGGGGCTCGAGCCCGCCAGCGTAGATTCAGACGCCAGAGTCATGCGCGACGAGAAGCTGTCCGTACTGGCCGTTCGTGCGAGCGTCATAGGGTGGTGTGATGGCGTGCGTGGGGTGGGAGGGCGCTCCGTGGCGCCTCCATCGCAGCCCTTTTAAACTGCGTCCAGGTCTGCTCTCGACTCGGCGTGGCGTCGAGCTCGGCTCCCGGGATGCCCGTGCGTCCAAAAGTGATGGCGACTAGTACGAAGAGGACGAGGACGCTGTCCGAAGATGGAGGAGATGAAGACGAGCTCGGCCATGATCAGTCAGCGGGCTTCGTAAAGCATCAGCTCATTCCGATTCAGGGTGCGGGGTCAGTCATCCGGAAGTTCCGTCAGCACCAACCAGCGCTCCCTGGCGCGATCTTTCCGCTGGGCCTCCGCACTGTCGCCGCTCACTTGGCATGAGCCAAGCTGGGGTAAATGACGCCACATCCTAATGATTCTACTAACCCCTGCGAGTGGGGCATTTGGAACCGCTCGTGATGCGGAATGGCTGGCATGAGCACGACTCTGTTTGGAACGCAAGAGGTTGACTCTGCGCCATCCTCCATGCTGCCTCCACCAGCGGTCGCCACATTCCACTCACCAGCTTACCGGGCCGCGATGGAGGAATGGACAATACTAAAATCCACAGGCCCTTATCACGCATGCTTTTATGGCCCGGCGCGAAGCTCGAGAAGCAGCGGTGCAGGCGGGGGGCGTCAGCGGCGCCGGCGGCAGAAGCCACATGTCACACGCCAACGCCAAAGGATGCAACGGGGCCAAAGGACCATTCTTCTTGCCGACGCTTGGCGCTTGGGCCGCGGGTCGAGTCCACGCCGGTGCGCCGATGAGGTACGCCGGGCACACGGGGACCGCCTTCGCACACAGCACACGCACAGACCGCCGTGTGCTGGTGGCCCGTGCATCGGCGCTCGCTCGGCACAGTGTGCGTCCATTGATGCCGACCCCATCCGACTACTGGCGACGCGGGCGCATGATCGCCCACGGGCCACGGGCAAGCAGGTCGGCGCAGATGGCCGGCCGCCTGGCGCGCCTGGTCGTGCCGAGCGCCGCGTGCCGCGGCGAAGTAACAAAAGAAGCCAAAGGAAGGGCAGACAGGGGATAAGAGCGCCACGGGGGCGGAGCTGGAGGGCGACGGAGAGGGGCGAGGGCGATCGAGCACTGATGGACACGCAGACACGCAAATCCCCGTCCTCGCCTCTCTGCGCCCGAGCGTCTCCACCCCACAACACACCATGCACACCATCTGCTCCCTGCTGCACTGCCGTTGCCCGTCGCCACCTCCGCCGCGCCCATCATTCCCCTGCCCCTTGCCGAGCCGCCGCCCCTCCGCCACTCAGCCCCCGCCCCCCGCCATTCGCCGGCCGCCAGATCCGTCACGCCTCTGCCCCTCCGTCCCCATAACGACCGATCGGGCGAGTCACTGGGCACTCACCCAGTCCATGCGCCGCCCGACCAAGCGGATTGGCCGGATCCTCGCCCCTCCCCGCCCACCGAGGATCCACAGCGCACTGGCCACGCCGCCCACCGCCCGATGGCGACCTGTGCTTCTCGCGCAGCACACGTCACAGGCCGACACGCCAGCCACAGGATGGCGCCACCGCCACCGCTTGGTGCTAGATCTGGGGGGGTTTAGAGTTGTTTGGGTTTGGTAGGTGGCGCCGATGGGGGCGTTGATGGAGGGGGAGGAGGAGGAAAGGGGGGGAGAAGGTGGAGAGAAGAAGGGAAGGAGGCATGTGTGTGTGTGTGCGTCAGCAGTCTGTGCGGCGTTGCCCGTCCATTTGCCACCCCGTCGCTACCTCTACCTAGCTGCACAACGTGCAAAACTAGCTTACTCACCACTCACCACTCACCTCGCACCGTTTGATGCCGTCCCCGCATCGACCTCCTCCCCTCTTCCTCCTCCCTCCCTCCACACTCGCGCTCATCCTCAACCCTCACACCAACCCCGCCGCCCACACCCACCCCGTTCGACCGTGTCCCCCTCCGGCCCCTCCGCGCCCCGCCCACGCCACGCGTCTGACCCCGCAACCCCCGCGCCCGCAAGACGCAATCCCCGCCAGAACCCCCTCTAGCCCTCTGCCACCTCCACCTTGGTCACCCCAGTCACCCCAGTCACCCCAGTCGTCCACCTCACCCAGCAGGCCCAGCACCCAGTCGAGGTTTGAGGCACCACTCTGGCCAACCTTCCTTCCCAATCCACCACCCTCACCCCCACAGCCGTACAGCCACCCGCTCAAGTCTTGTTGTTGTTGACAACACCCACACTTGACTCTACACTCGTTCATCCTCCTCATTCCTCCCCTCTTCCTCACATCATCCTCCCTCCTCCCACTCTTCTCCTTGTCTATTGGCTTGACCTATCTCGACTCGTCACAAGACACATCCACATCCCGCACCACACTCCACACCCAACACCAACACCTCCACAAAGGACATTGCGCGACTCGCCGTGCGGCCCTCTTCCCTCCCACTCGCCCACTCGTCGTCCCCACTCCCACTGGCTCAACCTTCCCTATCCCACTCGCAGCGCCCTCTTACCTCACCTCTCCCCGCTCCTCGCCCCCGCTAGCCCACCGCCCATCCGTCAGCGACGCAGGCACGACCGCCCCAGCCATTCACATCAACCTTCCCTCCTCTAACAAGACTCACAGCCAGCCATCAGGACAATGTCCCAGCAGGCTTCAGCCGCTGCCGCGGGCGCCACTGGCTCGACCAACACCGCCGCCGGACGCAAACGCAAGAAGTCGCCCAAGCCGAAGGAGACAAAGCGCGCTCCAGGTGACGCGCCGAAGCGAACCAAGGTGGCGCAGCGCAAGGAACAGGAGGCAGCCGAGGCCGCAGCCGCTGCTGCTGCTGCCACGGCGGCAGCGGGACCCGCGGGCGGGTCACAGAGTCAGCCGCTGAGCCAGAACGCCGGAGACGATGACGAGGTGCGTCGCTAGCTGTGCTCCGCTGACCTCAGGTTGTCGCCCCCCGCTCGCCCAATCGTCGTCGCCGTATCATCAACTCCGATCCACCAGACACGCCAACCCCGAGCCACGCGCCCGGCGTCCGTGTCGCCTCGCAGGCCCAGTCCTCTGTGTCACATCCCGGCGAGCCAAGTACAAACTCGAGTCATCCGGGCCCACCCACCGCCGCGCAGGCGTGGGGATCGATAACCCCACCCGACATCCTCAGACTCCTCGAGGCGCAGAGCGCCCAGATCCGCGAACTGAGCCTCTACATGCGCGAGAACGGGCTCATCATGCGTGAGCTGCTCAAGATGAAGCTTGGCCAGCCTGCCACCATGCCCCCAACGCCAACGCTGGATGCTGGCTTCCCCGACACCGCGCCAGATACGACTTCGCAGGTCGGTGGCGCACCAAGACCAGCGGAGAATGGCCCACCGGCAGGTGCACTGGGCCTCTTCCACAACACTCCAGCGAACGGCCCACCGAACAACGGCGAGCGGAGCATACTGGGTATCGGGCATCCCCCGCCGCGCCCGCCCGCCAACACGCCCAACAGCTCGGTAGACTTCACCAACGGTGTCGCTTTCAACATCGGCTCGATAACGCAGCCTGTGACAGTTGCCCCGCTCCCACCTCCGGAGCCCAAGGTGGAGGCTTCCAACCCGTCGCCAGCTCAGCCAGGCTCGGCCCCGCAGTCTGAGGCACACCATCACCAGCTCCAGCAGCCCAACTTTGCGGGGTCGGCCAGCGGCGACCCGCAACCCCCCTCTGCAGCTGCAACCACCCCCATGTTCCGCGACACGTCCCAGCCGCTCATATCCGATACCCCGAGGAACCCGTCGTTCCCGATGCCGGGGCAGCATCCGTCGATCCAAACCCCCCAGATCCCGCCCACTCAGCAAGAGGACCAGAACATGGCACCGGCGCCAACACCTGCTCCTACCCAAGGCATCCCCGGCTACATGTACGGCGGCTTCCCGCATGCCTTTGTCCGCCCCAGCCCGACGCAGCAGCAGCAACACGCCCTCCAGCAACAGCAGCGCGCCCAGATAATGGCGCAACAGCAACAGCAGGCCCAGATAATGGCGCAGATCCAGCGTCAGGCAGCGATGGCGAGACAGAACGGCCTGCCGTACTACTCGCAGCAGATGGCTACCAATCACCCTGGTATCCGTAACGTCTACACCAATCCGACCATGGGCCAGCCGCAGCGGCCCTTTATGAACATCAACACAGGCCTCGGTATCATGTCGCCAGGTGACGACGCCGAGCGCAGCGCGTCCGACCCCCTTTCTCATGGGAGCCAGTCGCGCATGAGCCCCAGTGTGCAGCTGAAGAGATTACAGCGCCAGGCAATGGGGTACACTCGCCAGATGGGCGGGCCGGTGTCTGCGTCTCCCAACAATCCGTCGGCGACCTTCCTTCAGCAGCAGTTCGCCGGCCCAGCCCAGACGCCACTCGCCCAGAATCCTTTCCTCGGCGCCATGGGCATCTCCACTTCTCCTCCTCAGGCCAACGGCGCTCCAGGCGCGACCAGTCTCCCTGCCGGGGGCTACGGAGGTGGAGGTGGCCAGGCGGCTCCACCCTCAGCCCCTGCCCAAGCGACCAACGGCATGAGCACACCCAACCTGTACAACCTGTACGCCGAGCCGTCGCCGTTCTCCGCGACGTTCCCGGGCGTCTCAGGTGGCGGCGAAATCCCGTCGCCCTTCTCGTTCGTGGCCCCGGAGATGGGCGAAGGTGGCGTCGGCAGACCCCGGTGGGGCGAGGAGGAGGAGGAACAGGAGGAGCCGCTGCGCGAGGTGACCCCTGGCAAGCGGTTCGACTCGAAGTAGAGAGTAGAGTGTGTAGATGTGTAGAAGCAATCATTAGCCGCCCTCGAGCGGAATACTTGTCCATAGCTCCATAGGTCCAGCATCGCAGCATTGCATGTTTGTGTAGATGTCACCTGGTGTACTGGTGTAGTAGCTTTCAAGGAACGGCAGGGTTTTCAGTGCGAACCACACGTGCCGCGGCTGGCGGGCACAAATCGTCCGGGCCGGGCCGGTCGGTGATGTCCGCAACTGCGACTCTATTCGGGCACATCGTGCTGCTCTTCTCTCCAGCCTCACAAGTCTCGCATCACACGACACGTCGCACACCAGCCCTTGACCGACGAGTAGCGCGAGCAAGAATTACCGCACCAGAACCGCGAGGGCCCGATCGTGCCGCGCCCACTCGCAAATCGATCCGCACCCCGTCCGTCTCGCACCCCCTATCCAGACCCCTCCTCTCGTCTTAGCGTTGCCTCCTCGCCAACCATGACTGACTCGACGGCCACCACCCCCGACGACGAGAAGCCCGACGCGATGGAGGAGAGGAAGAACAACCGTAAGTGGAGTGCGGGCTGCCTGAGATGCAGGCGGCCTGCCGTGCCCGAGTGGATGCCGGGGTCGTTGCTAACGCCAGGCGCCTGCGTGAGTCATCCTACGCCCCCCGCCCCCGCCCCACCCCACCCCACCCACCCCGCACCGGCAGATCACCTTCTCCGAGCGCTTGGAGCACTACTGACCCCAGGACTTCTGCCACAGAATGAAGATGAAGTGCATCGGCAAGGAGAACCCGCCGTGCAACCGGTGCCGGCAGAGCGGGCACGAGTGCACGTTTGACGGGCCGCGCAAGAGCAAGGCGAGCAAGGTGGAAGAGTGAGTGGGATACCGGAGAAGCCACCAGCGAGTTCGGGGAAGGAAGGCGCCGAGGCCCCGCCGGAGGCGCAGAGAGGACGGATGGGAGAGGAAGGGGACGGGGGAAGCCCGCATCAAAGTCCGCTCGCTGACACCAGCCGCCTCAAGGTCGTCGAGGAGCAGATGGGCGTGGTGCAGAGCTCGCTGGCCGAGCTCATCCAGCTCCAGAGAGCTGCTGTCCGCCCGCACCCCCAGCCGACGTACATCGCCCCGCCGCTGCTCACCCCGCCGGTGGGGGGACCGCCGTTCCCAGGGCACACACCGCTCGTCAGCCCCCCAGCGGTGGGGTACACCCCGCCCATCGCGACGACGTCGCTTCCCCGCGTCGCGTCCACGCAGCCACCCAGCAACGCGTCCCACTCGAGCAGCATGCACGCCAGCCACGCGCACGCATCCTCGAGCCACACCGGCCTCGCACCCCACCCTACCCACTCACCCCTGGCGCGGACAGCCTCCTCTGGCCCAGCGCATCCCCCACCCAATCCCCCGCCCGCCCACCCCGGCCCCCTCGGACCGCCTTCGGGCATGCCCAAGTGGCGCACGACGCCGCCCACTGAGCGCGCCGAGCGCGCCTCCAACGAGCGCACGCGCACGCCCTCCCCCCGGCCGGACTCGGGCGCGCCCAGCGACGACGAGGACGACCCCCTCGAGCCCAGCGCGGTCATCTACAACAACATGCTCTCCCTGGCCGAGGCGGCGCGCCTCAAGGCCGACGGCCAGGACGGCGAGGACGAGGCCCCGACGATACACAAGCGCCCGCAGCTGTTCAACTACGACCTGGAGCCGGGGCCGCCGCGCAAGAAGGCGCGCCTCGCCGACCCGCAGCTCCGCCGCGCGCTGCCCACCCAGCGCGGGGACAACACGCAGTGGCGCAACCCCGTGCAGATGGGGTTCTGCACCGAGGCACAGGGACGCGCGCTCTTTGACCTCTTCATGCAGGCGCAGGTGTATGTGCCGATCTTCGACCCCGACGTCGACACGTGGGAGAGCCTGTGCGAGCGCTCGCCGTTCGCCGTCACGGCTGTTGTCATGGTCGGGTCCAAGATTGAGGACGCCGGGCAGGCGCCGAGCAAGCTCCAGACGCAGTGCCGCGAGCACGCTGAGATGATCGGTGAGCTGAGGGCCGTGCACCAGCTGACACCAGGCATGCACACCCTCTTCACGCCCGTGGCGCGCATCGAGGTGCTCCAGGCCATGATCGTGATGGCGTCGTGGGGCGACACCTCGTGGCGTCCAGGCGGGCACGCGCTTCGTATAGCGTAAGTGCTTCCGGGAACGCACTGACACCAGTATGGACATGGGCCTGTACCGCTGCCTCCCTTACCTCAGCCAGACGGGCATGGGCGCGGGCAAGAGTGCTGCCGAGCTCGCGGACGAGCGCCCACTGGTGGTCGGTGCGCGTCTGTGGCTCGCGGTACGTCATCTAACAAGGCCTCTCGCTGACGGCAGCTGTACAAGTCGGAGTTTGAGATGGCATTCAACCTCGGCCGCCCGGCGCTCTTCGCCGCCGAGGACACGATCACACACGCCCGCCGCTTCCTCGAGCACCCGCTCGCGATCCGCACCGACTCGCGCCTCGTCGCGACCTGCCAGCTCCTGACGCACCGCCTCCCCCTCCACCAGCCCTTCAGCATATGGCCGGCGGCAACCCGCATCCCCGACCTGGACGGGCGCATCGAGTCGGCCAACGCGGCCTACGTCGCCTGGTTCAACGAGTGGGACGCGTACTACGAGGGCCGCGAGCCCAAGTCGTCCTTCCTCCGCGAGTCCCTCACCACGCAGTACTCGCACGCGCTGCTGCACACCAACTCGCGCATCCTGCACGGCGTGCGCTCCCGGCGCGACATGGCGCACCTGAGCGAGCACCGCGCCCAGTGGCTGCGGCAGGCGCTCGCCTCCGCCCAGACCCTCGTGGAGATGGCGCTCCGCGGCGAGGCCTACGCCACCAACTTTGCCAAGGCAAACTACTACACGCACATCGGCGTGGCGTTCGCGGCGCGCATGGTCATCCGCCTCACGAGCCTGATGCCCGACGCCGTCGACCTCCGCCAGACCGGCCGCGACCTCGAGGCCGTGACCAAGATCCTCGCCAAGGGTGAGTCTGAGCTGTGCACGCTAACGCAGTGCCGGGCTTCCAGTTCGCCCAGCAGATCCGGGACGTGCTGCGCCGCGCGCGCCGCCGCCATGTGCTGCCGCCCGCGTCGCGCGGCTCGCCGACCAGCGGCAGCGTGCCCCTCCCCGACACGCCGGGGATCGGGACCACGCCCGACGGGCTCCCGCTCGACTTCTTCCTCGCCGAGCAGCTGTTTGGGGATGCGGACGCGGTCGTCGCGCAGCCGGACGAGACGCTCGCGCTCGACGCATGGTTCCCGTATCCCCCGCTCGAGTTTAGTCCGGGCGGTGGACCGGGCGGATGGGCGTAGTTGTGAATAGGGAGGCAATGGGGAGGCGGGGCCTGGAGGGGGACGAGTCACTGGGAGGCATGGGAGGACGAGTCATGTGGAGCGGGAGAGGGGCGCGACTAGCCGGCAGTTAATTGCGAAGAGTGGTTGACGAGGCGCGGCCACAAACTCGGCGTTCATAGTACACTCTGTGCAGACAGCCATAGTCGGGGACACAAGCCCGCTGGTGCCACGGCGCCGTATGCATATCAGCGACGCCACATCAGGGCTTTGCGATCAGCGGCGCTATAGGACAGGCTGTGCCGCCACCAGGGATGCGAAAGTCATGACCGGCGAGCAGTCGCCGGATTGCGAGCTCGCCGGATTGCGTTTCAGAGGGTTATCTGGCCCGAAACCCTCCCCCGGCCTCGCACAGCACCGCAGCATCACAGAACGAATTATGCAGAGACGTGGTCGCGTGTGTACGGCCGCCCAAAAGTACAGCTACATTGAGACAGAAAGGAAAGGGTGTAGTTGGCACGGATATCAAGAGATGGTATGGCGATGGGTGTGGTAGTTGCGGGCACCAAGATATGGTCGTACATAGGTAAGGCGGGCCAAGAAGCGTGTGCTGGCTGTCGAGCGAGGGACGTGTGTATCTCGCAAACACGTATGCACCGGCGACGAGGGCCGCTTATGGGTTGGGGAAGGCGAGCATGCTCCCGTCGAACTGCATATTGGGTCCGTTGGGGCCATGTGCGTTGACGAGCTGGGTCATGGCCTCGACGTCGAACGAGTACGACGACACGTCGAATGGCTCGGGCTTGAACCACTGCGAGAAGTCCTTGGTGTCGTCTGGGTAGTACAGCGTGTTCTGGCCTGGCATCTGGGGCTGCGGCTGTGGCTGGGGTGGCATCTGCGACCGGCTCGTGCCGACCGCGGGTGACACGCCAGGCTGGTTGGGCGGCGAGCCATTCTTGGACGCCGAGCCTGTGACTGGCGTCGTGTCCTGGAAGTTCTTGGGGCTCATCGTCGCCGAGGATGAGGACGGCGTCTTGCGCGGCAGGTTGGCGCTGTAGTCCGTGTCGAAGATGTTCTCGTCCCGGTTGAGAACGATGATCTCGCCGAGTGGCTCGATAGGCTGTGCGCGAATCGCCTCTAGGACCTTGGCGTAGCGGAGTGCCACGGGGAAGCGATCACCTAGGCGGCCGAGGGCGCCCATGAGCTGCTGCAGGTCGGCTTCGAACGCCGGAAGCTCCATCTGCGCCTGCACCATCTCCGACTTGGCGGCGCAGTGGATGAATCGGATGAGGTTGCGCGCTGCCGAGAACCAGATGAAGGCGCTGTGGACCGACAGCTGGGTGATGTCAAACGACGTCGCCGCAAGCTCGAGGTAGTTGGACACAACGTGGCGGATCTCGTGCAGGATATGGCGAGCCTGCGGGAGCATCCAGGTCTGGTGTGTGATGAGGGGTCCTCCGATGGTTATGAGAGCGCAGTGCAAGAGGTCGATCATCGTGTACTTGTCGGGGTCGACGATGGGTCCGTGTGCCGTGTTCGTGGTGCTCGTTCTGAACTCGTCCGGCATGCTCGAGCGAAGTGTGCCGATGTTGCTAAACACTTGCTGGAAACGTGGGTCTGAGAAGAATCGCTGGAACGTGTGGAGACCGCGCGAGTACTTGCGCATGAACGTGAGCACGTCCGACATGACGCGCGTGACCTTGATGTACATGGAGAGCGTGTCTCGGTGCTGTGGCGGGTGGTGCGAGTAGAAGTCTGGTGACTGGAAAGTTTGAACGCCAACCATCTCGCCGACCCCGCTGTCGAAGATGTGGCGGGCGATCGGCAGCTCGACCGTAATATCGTCGTCTGCGATCGCGTTCGGCCAAAGCGATCCTGTAGCCGCTGCACGCTCCGTGAGGTAGACGATCCACCATGTGCGGTCCCGCTGCGCCTGCTCGAGCTCGCTGCTCGCCTCCCGAAGGATGGATCCAATGTTGTGCGACAAGGGGTCCGATATGCTCTCTGAAACTGTCAGCGCGGATCAACATCGTCACGTACTGGAAGAGAGGTTGAGATGAAGCGGCAGAGACATGCGCACGGCATTGCCCGACTCGACCCAGACATCGGACCACCATCCGTTCTTGACGTCGACCCAGGTTGCCATTAGGACAGCTGGCGTGTCAGCGAGGAAGCCATAACAGTGAGGCACTCACATTGCACTGCCTGGATCAGATGCACACCATTGGTGACAAGCTGGCTCAGGTTCTCATACGACTTGCGCCGGTGCCACATCTGGAACCGGTGAAGTGGCGACCCATCGCCGATGCTAGCCGGGGTAAACGTGACGAGCGAGGACGCCGGAAGCAGGGCGGACCGTGGGGTGAAGTCGTACTCCGGATGGACGAAGGCATCCGCAGCCGAACCCACCGGGAAGTACGCCCGTGATGCCAGCGACTCTGGTGGAATGTAGGGCGCAGTGACCGCCAAGATTCCATGCAGGAGCGCCAGCGTCTGCGCGGTTAGCGCCTGTTGCGCAGTTTGCGATCGACAGATCGGCATGTGACCCGAGCTTACTCACTGGGAAGTCGTGGTGGGAAGGGGGCAGGGCCATGCTTGAAAGGAACGTGGGACGGTGGAACATGCTTGGAATGAGGCGCACACGCGCGAAGAAGACGTCGACGATGTGATGGACAGTCTCAGGTCCAGGAAGGTCGGTAGGCCAGCTAGGAGGTCAGCTCACAATCCTCGGCACGCGCCGCTCGACATACTCTGAGAATACGACCTGTGACACCGAAGGGTTGAGCTGCAGGGGAGAGGCGTCGGCGACGTGGAAGGACGCGTTGGGCACAGGCCCAGCGTACTGCTGCTGAGGGTATGCCGACGCGCCGTTCATCTGCGGCACTGGCGCCGGCGGCTCCGCCCACGAGACATTGTTGGCGAAGCCGTGCTGGTGCGGTAGTTGTTGGGGGGGAGGGGGAGGGTCGCTGATGTCTGTCGACATCGCAGGTGGGCGCATGGACGAGATCATGGGCGGGGGCACGCCGCCGCCACCGTTGTACGACCTGTAGTTGGGGTCATAAGGTGCGCGCGGGTCGAGCATTGGCACCCCGGACTGGCCATGCATCCCTGGGTGCTGGTGCATGGCATGCGTCGAGGGCCCTGCCACACCGTTGGCCCAAATCGCGGGGACTCCGGAGGGCGGCCTGCCGTTGTTGATCCGTCTGGCAGCCTTGGCCTCGCGCTTGCGGAGGGTACGGGCCGATGGGTCCCTCGCCTCGTCCCAAGTGCATGCTTCTGGCGGCTCGTACTTCTCTGGGCCGCGCTGTCGGGGCTTGCGGCAGTTCCCACAGGTGGGGCGCACGGCGTCGCATTTCTGAGTGTGTCAGTTGGACTGAACAGCGTACGTGCGTCAGGCTGGGGGAAGGGGCGTCGAAGTGAGGTGTCGCCGAGCGTGTCACTGATGTGCCCTTTCGGTGCATGGTGATCGACAACGGGAGACACGCAATGCAGGTCACGAGCTCGCGAGCTCGCGAGCGCTCGCCACCTGCGCGCGATAAGAGTATGGGGAGGGGGCTTGTTGGTGTCGCGGAACGGGACTCACCAGCTTTCGCCTCCGACATTGGTGACAGGCGGCATTACGCGCCAAGACGCGGTGCGGGTCGCCGCCGTCGTTCATGACGCCGTCTAGGGGATCGTTGACGTGCAGAATGGCGGGCTTTTCTGGGGGTGGGAGGAACAAGGTGTAGTGTGAGTGAGACAAGAGACGGCCGGTTTGAGAGATTGATAGATGAAGGAAGGTACGATCCGGGGAGGTAGAAGGCGGGGCGGCGGGTGGCCGAAGGCCCAGGGACTGAAGGGAAGGCGATCGTGAGGTTGCGAATTACACGAGTTGGAGGTGCGCGGCGCACAGTGTCAAGGTCGCTACCGAGGTGGGCGTTGGGCGTTGAATGAGTAGAGTTGAGAGCGTGGACGGATGAAGGATGAGGATGAGGAAGAAGAGATGGAGCAAGGTGGGTGGGAGGTGGATTCCAGCAATTGGACCTGACCTTAGGTACTCCTGGTCAAGAAGGGTGGCTAGGGTGGTGTCGTCTACGAAGTGATCGTTCCTCCCCGGTACGCCCAGTTACATTCCCGTTTCCTCGCGGCATGGTGGCTCGGTGGCATCTGTCATCCCTCTCACCTGCCCCCCTGAAAGCCCACATGCATCTACGCTGCCACAAACAGGCGGCCTTCTTTGTCCTCGTATCTCTTCTCAGACACTACCAGGTGCCATGCATTGAGTTGTTTTACTGGGGGTGCCCCCTCCCACCCCGGGGTCATGTGGGGTGGCATGAGGGGGGCTAACAACTATTACCGGCCACTCAGACTACCGTGGGTCCGAGGCCGGAGGGCGCGGAGGGGCGGCGGGGGGGCGGAGGGGGGCGGCGAGGCGCAGCGAGAGGGGGGAGAGGGGGGCGGAGGGGCAGAGAAGCTACCGAAGAGGGAGGAGCGTCACCCGACATGCACGCCGCTAACTCTGGCTTGCTTTACCCAGCCATGTCAGCCATGCCAGTCAGGAGAGAGCCTGGGCTGTATTTGAGTGTTGTGGCGCGAGTGGCATGTTGGTGATCGTCTGCCCATCCGCCCTGCAGGCCTGCAGGCCTGCAGCCCTCTCCCATCATCCTACTCTTTTACCTGACTTGTCCGAGACCATCAATAGGCCAGGGTCACACATCCACTCAGCCTCCGACCACCCTCTACCGCTCTCTCCCCACCCCCTCTCTCACCAACAGCATGACCCAGGAACATACTGAATGCCTTGCACATCACCCAAGGCCTAGAGCTCAACGGGGCGAACGGCGCAAGCTAACCCAAGGCCTTCCTGACAGCTAGTGGCGCCAGTCAAGTACCGGTCTTTTGTCCTTCTTTGTGCGCCACCTCACCCCACCACTCACACCACGCTGGCCTCGCCGCAGGCCAACGCATGCCGCACCCCGCAGCAGGTGGAAACACCACACAACAACCGCGCGGCCTGCCAAGCTCCGACGCGATAGTCGACGTGGGAGCCGCAATTGACTTGCGGCATGCGAACATGGCTGCGGAAAGAGGGCCTGGCCTGTAGCTCTTCCCCATCCATGCCCACATGCCCAGCGAACCAGCGAGGCGCATATCGTAGGTTGGCCGCGGTCCTACCTCGGAGAATCTGGTAAGCTGTTGATTGACTCGTGCGCCCTGCAATCTCGCCAGCGAGTGACAGACTTGTGGGTCGAAACTGACAATTCGATGACGACCACGGAATGCAATGGCCAAACCAAACTTGGGAAAGTCTTGGGAGAATCCTCGGATGTGCCGCGTCCCCGCGGTTTGCGGAAGCCTAGAAGGCTCGAAGGCGAGGAGAAGACTCTGCCTCCCCGCCCAAGGGGGAGGAACAGGGCGTGCAGGGGAGCGGGAGGCAGATTGGCCTTGTCATGCCACGCCATGTGCGCCCGGCCGAACCGGCGGGTGGAGCGGCAGGTGCCGCCCAGACCATGTCTCAGAACCACAGCACCGCCGGAGGGTAATTATACGATACGACAGCCGCACAAGCCTGTTAACGGTCGACTTGATGGCGTGCGCAGCAACGCGTGACGCGGCTCAACGCGGCGCCTGGCGCTCCCGGGACGATACGGACAGGGCTGGCGGAGCGGAACGACTAGGCGGCTGGGGGCCAGCCCCGCAGGCCGGCAGCTGATAGGCAGCGGCAGGACTCTGGGCCCTGGCGTCGTACAACAACGTTCCTGTTCCAGCTCCGAACCTGGCTCGTCCGAACGAACCTGGCTCACCCAGAACCCAGAACCGGAAGCTCGGCGCGCTTCAGCGGAACGCGTCAACAACTCGACCTCAGCAACCCTGTCCCAAACATCCCCACCCTCCGTCTTGTTGATCGTTGGTCCACCCTCGTTTCCTATGTTTAACATGCAATTGGGGGGCGGTGTGCTTCCACGTGCACCGTGTGCACTTCCAAGGGGGAGCAAGCATGCGTAAGCGCGTAGCGCGTCTAGAGGCAGTGCAAGCGGCGAGGAGGCCGACAATCGACCGCCACCAAGCAGACCAGGGAGGTTACGTTACCTGCTCATTGCGTACCGCTTGACTGGATCGACCTGGATAGTGCCAGGCTCACCGGTTCATCACTTTGCTCGCCAGGCTCTCGCAACTCAATATATCAATAGGAATTCACCGCTCCTCCGTTGATGAACGGACAATTTGGCGCCGCAACCCCGGTCATCATCAGCCTCGGAGTCAACAAGAGCGGATGTCCGAGTCGGGCTTCAACTGGGCGGACAAAGGCAGGACCTCCGCGTCACGTGGAAGACTCTGTCGACCGTGGGAATACTCTGTCTGGAGCTCAGGTGGAGGTCTACCACTTCGCATTCGCAGCTCCGCAGGCATTCCGTCTCGACCAAGGCTCAGTACCAGGCCTGGTCGACGGTTGAGGAAGCAGAGAAGCGGCCGGTACCCAAACCAGCGGTGACTGGATGTCTACGTTGATTCGCTAAAGCATTGCTAACAAGGCCGCTTCCTAGCGAGGACCCGAGCTTGACATATGCAAGGCAATGTCAACGGACCCAAACCTTGAGGGATGCCATAGAACTCATGGGGTGTAACCGCCTCACGATCTGGCTTGGACTCTTTCCATCGCTTCCCTCGACCCGGCTCCGACCTCCCGGCTCCGGCGTCCCAGCGCCGCAGCTCGGCCAGGCCTGTCCCCCGCCGCAACCTGTACGCTTCGGCCCATCTCACATCAGAAGAGGCATCGCCTCTTACGTTCCCACCCACATCGAGAGCCTCCGCAGCCTCATCCGTCACATCCCGCGTTGCATCTCGCTTTCTGGGTGCCACAACATTCATTCATCTAAGCCTATCTAATCCCCCGACTTTAGGGTTCCCCGCACTTTGCCACGTTTTGGCACCGCCCTACCCCACAGGCACACCTGCGGCGCGGGCCGAGAGAACGCGCAGCTACGGGGGGCTGACGACACCGGACTGGCCACCACGACGCATCGTCATCTGTCTCTCCTCTTCGACATCTCTCTCGACTTGTCTCACCTCGTTCCAACATTTCTACATCTACTTCTCACCTCCTACTCTACACCTCGTCTTAACCCGTCGCCACCTGCATCCCTCGACGACTCGCATCCTACTCCCACGCAGCGGCCAACCTTGTTCGACGAGAGGAACGAGTCACGTCATTGCCACCGCGGTACCGTGCGACCTCAACTCCCATCTCTCTTCCATCCTTCCACTCGTCTTCCCACTCCCCATCCCACCTGCCCACCATGGCGACCAACATCGTCGCCACGATCATCGTGGCAAGCTTGATCATGGTCATCTCGTCCGTGGTCGCCACCCTCATCGTCATGCCCTTCAAGGGCTCCCTCATCCGCTTGCGGGCCAACTACAACCCGCGCGCGGTCGGCTTCGACGGCACCGATAACACGGTCGGGCCGCGACTCACGTCCCTCTTCGGCACCATGAAGCGCACCTACCGCCTCGAGGGCTGGTACGGACTCTACAAGGGTGAGCTGTTGCTGCCCTCCACAGCTGACGCCAGGCTCCTTTGCCATGCTTGCGTTCACGATGGCCGTGTCCATCCTCGCAGTCATCTTTGTTGGCGCTAGCGCCGTGCGCGGCCCCAAGGGGACGTACACTGTTCCCAAGAACGGCGGTGTCGGCATGGCCATCTTCAGTCTGGTCCTCATCGTGCTCACGCTTCCCATGACCATCATCATCAACCGCTCGATCATCACGCCGTACCGCCTCCCGCTGAACGTGCGCGAGTCGATGCGCATCCTGCTCTCGAACCACGAGCGGTCGTCCCCGCTCGCGCTGTACCTCACCCCGGGCCTCCTCGCCGTGGTCGCGCTCAAGAGCGTTGCGACGGCGATCGTCGCCGGCTCGCTCCGCCTCCTCCTCATCGGCAACGAGAAGAAGCTCGAGAAGATCTCCGTCTGGGGCCTTATCTTCTTCGTCTTCTTCCAGATGATCTCGGTCCTGTGGCTCTGCCCCCTCGAGGTCATCATGACCAAGCTCAGCGTCCAGCCCAACCTCGGCGGCGAGATCAGCGTCGAGGACCCCGAGGGCGACGTCCCTGAGGGCCTCCGCTTCGCCGGCCAGGGCGAGGACGTCGTCGGCCTGCGCCCCACCACCGACCCGTACATGGGCCTCGTCGACGCCGTGCGCAAGATCATGGAGGAGGAGGGGTGGCAGGCTCTCTACCGCGGGTGGATCTGGACCATGCTCGGCGCTATATTCGCCGCGCACTAAACCCTAAAGTCGACCTAGCATAGACGCCGTGTGAAGCCCAGCACATCTGGCATACCCGCGAGAAGCATGAAACAATCAGCAGCCCGCGGCGGAAAGGTCACGACGAGGCCGATCGCAAGGCACGCGAGGATGGAGGATGCTGCTCGGGAAGCTGCTATCACTAATACCTGGCTGACCTGTAGACACGGTGCTTGTGAACCGTCACGTGTTGTTCTGGCTTACCTGTGTTAAGCATGTGGTTGCTGGCAGAGGCTGAGACAGACTGACGCCTTCAATAACATAGAAGTGCTGATATCGCTGAACTTCGCCAAACCGATGCATGTTGAAGCGCCACGTCTGTCTGAATATAAAACTTTAGCTTTAACCACCTGCCGTCGCAGCGGACCAGGGCACACTGTCGTCTCTCCCCGCCTCCTACACATTCTACACCTTCTGCTGCTGGAAGTACCCTGTCGGCTGTGGGTAGGTGTTGGCGGCGTACGCGCCCGGGCTCGGCGAGCCGGGCTTGACGATGGGGCCGTACCCAAGCGTGCTGGTAGGCGTGGGCGTCTCGGGCTCGCCATTGAACACGCGCTTGTGGCGCTCCTCGCCAAAGTGCGTGCCCCACAGCACCCAGACCGTGCGGTAGAAGGCCCAGTACGCGCCCTGGTGTCAGCGCAGTTATGGTTGAACTCACGAAGAGGCTGAAGGTCGCGACGAGGACGGACTGCACCAGGTTGGCCGGCTGCTTGAGCTGCTTGACCTTGCAGAGGTACTGGACGTTGAGGGCCTGGTCCCTGGGCGGCGTGAAGCCGGGGTCGGAGAGGGGGAGCACGGCGCCCTCGAACCAGATCCCGCCGGGCTGGCGGTCAAGCAGGTCGTTGGCACTGCGGCAGTTGTCGCAGCGCTGGAGCAGCTTGGGCCTGTCGGCATAGTTTCGGATAAGGTTATTGGTGCTCGCGAGCCCCACGTCCCAGAACATGAGCTGGGCGAGCCAGACGGCCATGTTCTCGAAGGGCACTGACACCTGCCCCACGACGCCCTGCGAGTACCGGTCGTTCGGGTCCGAGTCGACTGCGGTCAGCGAGAACGAAAGGACGGCTCACGGGCACTCCAGCGCGTGTAGGTATTGATCCCGGAAAACGAGAATGCGCATTTGCTCAAGTCGTCCGACGAGCTGAGGTTAGCACGTCCTCACGTCCGACGAACATGTCGTATCCGCAGAAGTCCGTGCCATTGCCAGTGACACTGGTGCTCAGCCGGTAGTTCTGGGACTGGGCCCGCGCCGCCGCATACAGACCAAGCACAGCATCCCAGATCATGGTCAGGTCGAAGAAGGCGTTCCAGTTGACGGCCTTCCACTTGGCCTCGGTAAAGCCGTTGGTAGCAAATTGGCCTCCCGCCACATAGACGTTGGTGGGGATGCGCAGGTCCGTGCCCAGTTCGACCTCCCAGGGCCCCATGGTACAGAGCATCGAGAACTGGGTGAGCGGTGATGGAGCGGAGACGTACCTGCAGCGTCGAGATCTCGGTTTGCATGTTGGCCTCCATCACGACGTCTTTAACCGTGCACTTTTCGATCTTCTCTGCGGCGTAATCGACGGACCAGCTGAACGCGCCGGTCGCGATTTTGCGCCAGTTCATGACCTTCCATGGAATCACGCCGTTGGTCGTGTACACATTGTCGCCGACGGTGATGCTGGTGTTAGTCGGGGAGCCAGAAGTCGGGGCCTGTAGACCGTAATGCGAGTCGCGAGTTGGGCAAGGGAAAGAACACGCAAAACCCCTCCCACAATGTGGGCGAGGGAGGGAAAACTCACAGACGCTTGTCGCAGATGCCAGTCGTCTTGGAATTGAAGACGGTGTGCCAGCCCGTAAGCTTGTAGTTGTAGTCGGGCGAGGACATGGTCACGGTCTCGTACCCCGCGGTAGCGGCTGCGTGAGCGGCATCCTACCCGCACGCACTGGCATACACGACGAGGAAGCAGAAGACGAGGGCTGAGAAGATGAGCGTGAGGAGGTTCCACAGCCGCCCGTACGGGAACTGGGTCAGCGCGTCCGCGCGCGACGTACCGGCCGTGTAACGCTAAACTCGAAGAGGTTGCGGAGCATCGTGAGCTGGTGAGCTGGTGAGCGGCAGAGGTGGTGAGTGATCGTCTTTATACGCGCCACATTCGTCGCGAGACAGGGTGCAGTATCAGGTGATAAGAGCGGCCATCAGCTCTCCCCGCTGCGGATGGGGATCGGTTCACCGCCTCGCGCGCTCCGTCTCTGGCCCAGGCTCGCCGATCACGGCGATCACAGGATAGGCACTCAGGCGCCGGGTTGCGAACAGGCGTTCGCGAATGGGAGGTCACACGGGGCAAGGAGGTCACACGGAGGTTTGGCGGAAGAGTGGTGGGACAATGGTGGGCGGAGGGGTGGGTGTGGAGGCGCTCGGGCTCGGAAAGGAGCCTATTCGGCTCGCGCAAGCGGGCGTCATGCCGTCGAGATGTAGGCACTGCACCGCCCAGCGGGTGCAGAGATGTCTGCGGAGGTGACACCTGCACGGGTCGCTAATGTCAGTGTGAGAGCTGTCAGTGACGTGCAGATGAGTGACGAGGGATCGAGATTGGCGCGCAATCTGGCGTTTGAATGTTTCGATGAGTTCTGCACGGCGACTCCAATTCAGGCCGTGACAGGATATTCTTTGCTTCCGATCCCAACTGAGCTCACTCGAGCACCTCCTTGGTCTGCCGAGGCTCTCCCCTCGGCAGACCAGCAAGTACCTCTATACCTCGTCGCGCCGCGCCGGAAAGCAACACCGACATGTCGATCTCAACTTCAGCTCCGCACCGAACTGGGCCTCCACACCCAACCTAAGGCCACGTGGCAAGAATGACGTGTGAAGGTGATATAAGGTGAACGCCGCGGTGCCTGGATATTGGATCCGCGACGCGTCGAGACACGGTCATGTCGACTGTTTTGTTTCCTCCACCCCACCACTGCATCCATCCACATCCATCACAATGAGCGACGACGAGCTCCGCGCAGCCTTCCCCGCCGCGAGCGACACCGCCATCCTCGCCGAGCTCCGCTCCATGGCGCAGGTCTTCTCCCTCTCCGCCCAGGACCTCTTCTACAAGCACGAGGCGTTCCTCCTCTCCCGCCCCTCGGGGTTACGCGCCAAGCTGAGCACGTTCACGGTCGAGGTCGCGCGCGAGCTGCGCAAGGAGATCCAGCGCGAGGTTGGCGCCAAGCGCGTCGCCGCCACGCCCGACAAGGTCGGCGTGCGCAAGCGCCCCCTCTCCTCCGACATCGGGGGCTTCCTCGACAACCTCACGCCGCAGCGGCCCAGGCAGCGGCTGAGCAACGCGGGCAACCTCGTCAACCTCCCCTCCCCCACGCAGAACACGCACGCCACCCCGTCCAGGACACCCACGGCCGCGTCGACGTCGAGCGCGTACCGCCCCACCAAGCTTGGCGTGACGCCAGGCCGCGTGGCTCCCACCTCCCCCGTCAGCGGAGGAGAGTCTCCAGGGTGAGCTTGATACGCGCTGAGAGAGCTGACAGCAGTGGCGACCTCAAGCCCGCGACCCAGCCCTTCCGCTCCCGTCCCCAGCCGCTCCAGCTCCTCGAGACGCTCAACCCCCAGCTGTCCGCTGGCGACGGCGTGCCCGCAGGCTCAAGGGCGCGCGTCGCGCTCACCACCACCGCCGACCCCAAGGACTGGAACTACCGGTACATGTTTGAGAAGATCAGTGTGCGCTCCGAGGCGCTGGACGAGCAGATCGACGAGTTCGCCGAGGTCATCAAGGAGGCGTACGCGCTCGCCGACCTCGGCGACCCCCACCTCCCCTCCGAGGACGACATCTACGTCGTGGGCCGCATCCTCTCCCCGCCCACCGACACCTCCAAGGCCTCCGCCACCTCGCTCTACCTCCAGAGCTCGCGCGTGCTGGGCGGCGGGCACGTCGTGCCGCTGCGCTTTGCGCCGACGGGTGAGCTCAAGGTGCGCGGTGGCGCGCCGGGCGTGAGGGGCTTTGGGCTGTTCCCCGGCGCCCTTGTTTGTGTGAAGGGGCGCAATGGTGGCGGCAGCGCGTTTGTCGTCCACGAGGTCCTCCAGCCCCCACCCGCCGCGCCGGTGATGACGCCCCGCGACGAGCTGCTCGACTACCAGCAGGGCGAGCGCCTCGGCGGGTTGCCAGTCTCCGTGCATATCGTTGCCGGGCCATACTCGCTCGACAACGACTTGCTCTACGAGCCGCTTGACGCGTTGATCGATGTCGCGTGTGACGAGCGGCCAGACGTGCTGATAATGGTGAGCTGGTCAATGCGATCGGTTAGCTGACAGCAGCTCGGGCCATTCGTCGACGCTGCACACCCCCACATTAAGGCGGGGCTGCTCTCCGTCTCGCCCGTGGAGCTGTTCAGGGAACAGATCTCAGCTCGCCTCGCGCGCCTGCACGACGCAAGCCCCGCGACGATCGTCGTCCTCATCCCAAGCGTGCGCGACCTCATCTCGAAGCACGCGGCCTACCCCCAAGCAATGCTGGACAAGGAGGGCCTCGGGCTCTCCAAGAAGGTCCGCATGCTGCCCAACCCGTGCACGCTCAGCATCAACGAGGTGCAGATTGCGCTGGCGAGCCCAGACGTGTTGTTCCACATGCGGAAGGAGGAGGTGTTCCAGCGCGCCGACGAGGCCGAGCCCGACCCGGCGACACCAGATAACCGCAACCCGCAGGGCGACCCGCTCGCCAACCTCGTCCGTCACGTGCTCGGGCACCGGCACTTCTACCCCCTCTTCCCGCCACCCGAGAAACATGCGGCGGAGGTCAATCTGGACGTGACGCACTGGCACCAGCTGCGGATGCTGGATGCGCCGGACGTGCTGGTGCTGCCATCGCTCTTGAAGCACTTTGCCAAGGTGAGCGGCCTCGACGGCGTCAGAGTTGAGCTCACCCCAGACTGTCGACGGCACGCTCGCGATCAACCCCGGCCACCTGTCGCGCACCAACGCGCCAGGCACGTTTGCCAAGATCACGATCCACCCGTCGGACCCCAAGACGCTGGAGGGCGACGCAGAGATGGACGGCGACCTCGTCCCGCACGACGTGTACGACCGCGCACGCACCGAGCTGTGGCGGATCTAGCGGGAGCATGCATTGTATCAGTACGCCCAGGGCCAGGCACCGGACTGCGCATGAGACATCGAGCTCCGCGGTGCTCGTCGTCAACCACCCACTCACCGCGATGCTTGATGCCATCATCGTTACTGCGCGGGTGTGGAGCCCGTTCACACAGCGTCACGCGCAGCCGGCAGAACGGAAGCTCTGCTGCCACTTGTGGAAAGGTGGCACGGGGCCCACGTGACAAAGGGCTTGGAACCAAACAAGCTCTGCTCCGCAGCGGTGGAGCCGTCATGCAAGGCCATGCCTTGTCGCCACCGCATCACGGCATGCACACGGCGGGCGTGTAGAGAACGGGGCCACGCCACCCGCAGCTGGCCACTTGTGCGCGCCCGCCCGACGCCGAGCCTGCGCAGCCCATGCCCCGAGTCTGCGCCACTCACGTCGTAATGTGACCCGTGCCGCCTCATACCGCACCTCGTCGCCCACCTCTCACCTCCCACCTCTGACCTCCCACCTCTCCCGGCCTCACCTCACACGCAACTTCGTCCCGCCTGAACGGATCGTCTCACGCCCGGCCAGCCTCATGCCTCGCCGCTGGCCGCCCGCTGTCGTCCCGCCCCGGACAGACTCTGTCGTCAGCCAACTCGGACGCTGCTGCCGTTCTGCAGACGGGGATTGTCGGGCCCTCCGGCGATGGCGCTCCCCACTTGTCTCACCGCTGCGTCCAGGCCTGAGCGCTGACGTGCATGCCAGCCGCCACTGAGACTCTGACGCACTTTCTCATCAGCTGCTCTCACGACCAGCCTAGGCCACCTCTCACGATCAGCTGCCCAGCTGCCCAGGCCAGCTCTCACGATCAGCTGCCCAGACGCCAGTAAGCAAGGCGCTCTCCGGCGACCGCTCGTCTCTGCCTGACTCAGCTCCAGCCCAGCGGGCGATATAAGCCCGCCACAACTCTCGATGCCACCGCCACCTGCCACATCCCACACAACACACACATCACCCGCCCACCACACACACACCCACCCGCACACACACACACACACACAATGTACGTCCCCTCCGTGCTCGCGCGGGACAGCCTGGACACGAACCCGCCGATCGGGGTCGTGGCGTTCATGTCGCGCAACGGCGCGCGCTGGCTGTGGACGGTCACGGCGATCCACGTCGTCGTCCTCCTCTTCTTCATGGCGTGGGGCGCGTCGATGAAGGCCAAGCCGCTGGGCCGGGACAAGGGCCTCGGCCACGGCCACCGCGACAACAGCCACCACGGCCACCACGACAACGGCATGGACCCGCACGGCATGGGGCACCACGGGCCGGTGACGGCGGTCGGCGCGGGCCCGGCGCGGACCCACGACGCGTCCTACGACGACACCCACGGCGCGGGCTACCACGACAGCCTGAAGAAGTACCACTCGCTCGCGGTCATGGTCGTCGCGCTCGGCGCCGTGGCCTACTTCCTCATGGCGAGCAACCTCGGCTACACGGGCATCGCGACCGAGTTCGGGCACCACATCCCGCCCAACGAGACGCGGCAGGTGTGGTACGCCCGCTGGGTGTACTATGTGCTCACGATGCCGCTCATCGCCCTGCTGTTTACGCTGCACGGGCGCGCGACGCCCGCCGACTCCCTCCTCGTGGCGTTCATGGCGGCGGCGTGGCCCGCCGCCCTCCTCATCGGGGGCCTCATCCGCACGTCCTACAAGTGGGGGCTGTACGCCTTCGCCGTCCTCTTCTTCCTGTACCAGATGTTCCTGCTCGCCGTGCCCTGCCGGCGCGCGGGCACGTCCACGTTCGGCGCGGGCGTCGGCGCCTTCGCCCTCTTCGGCGTGCTGTACTTTATCGCGTTTGGCTGTGCCGAGGGCGGCAACGTCATCTCGCCCACCGGCGAGCAGGTGTGGTACGGCATCCTCGACGTCTTCTTCAAGCCCTTCTTCCTCGGCTTCTACCTCTGCGCTGTGAGGGAGGCGCACGACCGCCACCGCGAGCAGGAGCGCCGCGGGCTCACCCGCGGGGTACCGGCGGGCACGATTGAGGCAGGCCACTCGCCCCGCCTCGGCAAGAAGATGTTCGGGCGGCGCGGGCACCACGACGCGCCCATGACGGAGAAGGGGGCCCGGGAGGGTATGGTTGCGGAGCCGCTCGAGGGCAGCACGGGCATGGGCACCGGTGCCGGCCCCATGGGGACCGGCACTGCGATGGGCACTGGCACCGGCACGATGGGCACGAACGCGATGGGCCCCGGTACCAACACGATGGGCCCCGGCACTGGCATGGGCGCCGGTCCTACCACTGGCACGATGGGCACCGGCCCGCTGGGCACTGGCACGGGCACCGGTCCTGTCGGCACTAGCACTGGCCCCGGCACAGGCCTCCACGACGGCGTGCACAACACAGGCCTTGGCCACGACGGAACCCACACCACAGGCCTCGGCCACAACGGCGGCATGCGCGAGGCGAACCCGCGCCTCTCGGAGCAGACGGCCGTCTCGGATGGCCGGTACTAGTCCACTCCTCTACTTAGTACAGCCACACATAGTACGCCTAATCAGTACAGCACACATAGTACGCCTCGCCTAATCTTCAGTGGCGACTTCATAAACTACAAAGCTAATACGAATGAAATGAACGTACAGAACGCGGAATGTCGGCGCATGCCAGGCTGATTCTGGGCCTGGCCCCACTTGTCATCTGACATCGAACTGGGTCATGTGGAGCCCGCGTCGGGCGAGCACCCCCGAGCCGGTGGCGGGGTCAAGTGGCTGGCGATCTCCGGGTCTGGCGCCGCCGCCACCGATCCGAGCCATGCAGCAGGTGATAGCAGCCAGACTGATGACTTATCATGTCGGAAGTAGGCACGGCACGTGCCGAGATCCCTGTTCCCGAGCCGCGGCCGAGTGGGAGGACGGGCAGACGTCACCCCGAAAGTTGCCTCTTGCGGCTGGGAATGCGTCGCTCTTGCTAGCTTTACTTAATTCTGGTCAACTCTGACTCTGAGTGAGGTGAGGAGGGACGCAAGCAGGCGGAGGCGGGGGATGCGCATCCGCCCCACGGCGCTGACCGAGGCCGGGATGGTGTTGAAGTAGCAGTTCTCCAGGCGCACCCGGGTCGGGACGGCGTTGGGGTAGCAGTTCTCCAGGCGCCACCGGGTCCGAGCTGCTCGCTATCGTTCCGCGGCTTGCTATCATCGGCAACTCAGTCGCGGTCTTGCAAATGCAATGCAGAAATTATAGAATACATAGTGTACGGACGCGTTGGATGCTAGCGAAGCACACTGAAAGGTGGGGGATGGGGAGAATGGAGGGGGGATGAAGGGGGGAGGAGTTTAGTGGGACTCGACGTCCGACTCGAGGTCCTTGACCTTGGCGGGGGGCTCCCAGGGGGCGTACATGTGGGTGTTGGAGGTGCGGACACACGAGAAGGCGTCCTGGGTGAGCCAGACGAGCATGAGGATGTTGAGCGCGAACATGGCCCACGCGAGGCCGGTGATGGCCGTGTACTCGGCGCACTCGCCGACAAACGACTGGTACTTGGCGGGGAACTTCTCGATGGGGTTGCCGCACTGGAGGCCGTGGCCGAAGGGGGTCATGGTGAAGAGGCCGGCGACGGTGCCGACCATGACGGCGGTGGCAAAGTGGCAGAACATGAGGACCATGTGGTTGAGCCAGGCGTGGCCGAGGCCGAAGAGCATCGTGAAGATGCAGACGAAGAGGCCGAGGCCGAGGGCGTGGAAGAAGCGCCCGTCGGGGTACGACGTCCACTCGTTGCCGTAGGTGTGGAGCTGGTGGGAGATGAGGCCGAGGAACGAGACGTTGATGCAGAGGAGGAAGACGTAGAAGCAGAAGATGCCGATCTGGCGCCCGGTCGAGAAGGTCGACTGCAGGCGGGTCTTGGGGACCTGGGGAGCGTTGGGGTCTGGCGTTAGCAGATACTCATCGCGAGGACTGGTGCCCAAGTCGTACTCACCAACAGGAGCCTTCGCCATTGTGATTATAGTTGTGGTGTAGTGTGTAGTGAGAGTGAGGGGAGGGGAGGAGGTGGGAAATAGAACTGATGAAACTGATGCTGGGGTAGACGTCTCGCTCGCTCTTAAGTGTCTGTCGACTATGCCGGGTGCCACAAACAGTCTGACAAACTCCTCCTCCCGGCCGTGGTGATGGCTGGAATGGACCAAGTCCCTCCGGCATCCCCGCCCTACCGCCTGGGTGCCGCCCTAGCGCCAGCCTGCGTCACCCGCGGGCGAGTGCACCGAGCCCGACCCACCGTACGCTGCACTCCACAGAGCCCGCGGCCGTGCCATAAGCCTGTCCGAGCCCCCAGCACGCGCCGTGCCTGAAACCCTCCGACTCAGAGCCAGAAAAAGCTGCAGCCAGACATGTGTTCAGGGTCCGCCCATGACGTCGGCAAGGGCGACGCGGCCGCGCGCGACGGCGCACCCGCTCGCCCAGCCCCGAGCTCGTGGCGGCGCCGGTCGGCAGCGGGCGTGCGGAATTTCGAGGCCTGCTTGCTCGCTCATGTCTCGGTCGCGGGCGTCGCGGCCCAGACAGCGGGACCAGATTCTCCGCCCCACCCCGCATCCGTATCTAGAGCCCGACTCGGTGTCCGCGCCCGCAATGTCCATGATGCATGATGCAGTAATCGCCTAATCGCCACTCCTATCTCCGCGGACTAGTGAATCATGAATCATCTGCGTTGCATGGTGCAAAAGTTTCGACTGCTCGGTGGCTCCCCAGGCTTGGACTACTGTACGTTTGACCTCCCTGGTCCTCCCCACCCATTTGGGTGTGCCAAACTATTTCGAGCGCATCTCGAGCAGGGCGGGCGGCGTCGCTGATCGGCGTCCTACAGGGCAGTGAAGGCTGGCACAAAGTGTTTAGCGAATTGGCGGGCTCCCATTAGCAGAGCGACGGAGGCGAGATGCAGTGGGTTGTAGCAGCTGGCTGTCGCAGGTTGGGCAGCCCTTGCAGGGTGGGGCACTCCAACCGCGTCTCGGACGCGCCAGCTGCCCCGTGCCAATATCCAGGATGGGCCAGCTCGTGCTCCGTGGTCACCTCTGCCAGGGGTGCGCCAGCCGCTCGCAGCAGATGCGTCAGCCTCCCACGCCGCTTCAGGCTGACATCACCAATGGCTCACCCCTATCCGTGCATCAGTCTTATCGGCCCTGGCAGACGTCGGCGCCGTCACTAACTCCCCAGGCGCTCCACCCCTTTGGAGAGCGGTGTGATAGAGTCGGGCTGGAGGATCATGGGGGAGGATATTAGCCGAGAGATAAGACCTGTACATTGCGTGCACGGACATCTACGGGGTGGCTGAACGAGGGGAGGGCCAGTTCGTGGGCACGCGACGAGGTGGAGGCGCACGACTGGCGGAGGTCTGCCAGCTCTCTTGCAGGTGTGGGCCCACCCTCCACCTCCGTCGTTAGAGTTCACATGTTCGATCGGCTCTGGAGTCGGGAACACTCGGGAAACCTTGCGTCGTTGCGTATTTGTGCGGTGGAGTGCTCCATCACCAGCGGGCGTGGAGCGGCCGACATGTCGATTGCAGGGATGCCGTGCCTGGCTCCGAGTTAACGGTGGAGCTGAGCGTCTCCCAGGCACAATCATGATCATCGCCGTCATCGTGACCAGACCATCGCGTCGCCCTCGCCACTAGACAATGCGAGTTGATGCATGCAACGGTATCTGGAATACAGCTATGGAAACAACTGGTGCAGTAGTATAACGATATACGGCGCCTTCGCGCGGGTATTAGATTGGTGGGTGATCGTCTCTTTTGTTTGGGGTGCTATCCACAGCCTCCCTCCTTCGCCCCTTCTTGGGATATCTCCAGGGTTGCGCCCAAAGCCTACTGGAGCGCCTTCTGGCGCGTCTCCCACACCTCCTCGAGCAGCTCGCCGAGGCGGGGGATGTCGACCGGCTTGCAGAGCACGGCGTAGAACCCCGCCTCGGTGCAGCGGTTCTGCGTCGCCTTGTCGACGTTTGCGCTGAGCGACGCGACACACGGGTCGCCAGCAAGCGGGCTGTCGCGGATGCGTTTCAGGGCGCCAAAGCCGTCGAGGACTGGTGTCAGCTTGCTCGAGTCGTGAAGCTCACTGGGCATCTGCAGGTCCAGCAGGATCAGGTCGTACCGCCGCTTCTCGGCCATCTCGACGGCCTGCATGCCGTCGCTCGCCGCGTCGACCTCCTTGTACCCGTACAGCTCGAGGATGCGGCGGCACACGGCGACGTTGACCGGCGAGTCGTCCACGACGAGCACGTCGAGCGGCTTCTCGACAGCGAGGTTGCGGTTGATCTTGTGCTTGGAGCGCGGGGTGCGCCTCTTGTTCTTGTCCTCCGGTGGCGGGATGATCATGTTGTACAAGCTCTTGAACTTGAGCGGGCGTGCGAGAATCTCGTCTCGCCCAAAGCTTAGGCGCTCCATCTCACGCGAGATCTCGGTCGCCTTGGCCACGTAGATGATCTAGGGTTAGCGGGACTGGCCGGGGCGAGGGGCTCACCTTGGCATTCGGCTGCAGCCTCTTGATCTCTTTGAGCGTCACCGGCTCGATTAGGCTCGTGTCGAGGATGATGCCCTGGTAGTACCTCCCGCTGTTGAAGCCGAGCGGGTGCCCCGGTGTCAGGGCCGCGGGCAGCGGCTCGGTGAACCACGTCGGCCGGCAGTTGAACTCCTTCAGGTCCTCCTCGAGCACGTGGCCCCACATCATATCCCCGCCCGAGAGGATAAAGATGTCCTGTGTCGTCTCGAAGCGGCGCAGCTTGGTTGGCTGCCACGACGGGTCCTGCTGCGCTATGAACGTGAACGTGAACGTCGAGCCCTTGCCGAACTCGGACTCAACGGTGCAGTCGCCGCCGAGCAGGCGCGCAAGGTCACGCGAGATGACGAGGCCCAGCCCCGAGCCGCCGTAGGATCTTGTAATCGACTCGTCGACCTGCGAGAAGCTCTTGAAGAGCTTGTGCAGCTTGGACGCTGGGATGCCCACGCCCGTGTCGGCAACAGTGAGGGCCACCTTGATGCGCCCATCGCCAAGGTCCTCCCACGTCCGGTCGACTGTCACCCGCGCTGTGCGGCGCCCCGCTTGACCCGGCGGCGTAAACTTGACGGCGTTGGACAGCAGGTTCAGCAGCACCTGCTTGACGCGGAAGGGATCGCCAATCACACCCGGAGGGTCCGACTTGAGCGTCGTGAGCACCGTGAGCTCGACGTTCTTGCTCTGGGCCACCGGGGCGATGATGTCGAGCGCCCCCTCGACCACTTCGCGCACAGAGAACGGGATACTCTCGAGCTGCACCGAGTTCGACTCGAGCTTGGAGTGGTCGAGAATGTTCGAGATGAGGGCGAGGAGGTCCTGGCCACTGGCAATGATCGTCTGCAGGTGCTCGTGCTGGACCGCGGTCAGGCCCGAGCTCGTCTCCAGCACGCTCGCCAGACCCATGATCGCAGCAAGCGGGGAGCGAAGCTCGTGTGAGCACTGCGAAAGGAACTGCGTCTTGGCCTGGAGGGCGTTGCTGAGCTCTCGCGTCCGCATCGTCACTTCGGTCTTGAGGCGCGACGTGTAGACGTGGTGCGTGTGGATGATGTGCGCAAAGGTCGCGAGAGTCGAGACCACCTCGCGAGCCGATTCGGACTGCACCGCAGCACTGGTCGACGACATCGACAGCAGCAGGATCACACCCGACTGGCCTCCCTGGTTTATGATCGGGAGGCAGAGCAGGGTGCGGGGCTGGCGGCCGTTGTAGAACGGGTCGTTGCGCAGGCGCGACGCCTTGGCGGGCTTGGTGATGGGTATGCCGGTGCGCGCGACGTGTAACATGACGGACGTCGGGCACACGGTCTGCGCAGCGTCGTCACTGGCGTCAAGGTCGTACGACGTTATGCGCTGGAATGGCCCGGCGGCCTTGAGGCGGAGTGTGGTCTTGTCGTCCTCGTCGCTCAACCCGACAGCGGCATAGTCGCAACGGGCAAACTGGCACAGAATGCGCAGTAGGGTGCAGAGCAGGACGAGCGAGTCCTTCTCCTGCGCCAGGGCCAGCGACGAGCGCATCAGCGCGAGCGTGTCGAGGTTGTTGTCCGTGAACGGGCTCGTCGACTCTGTGGCGGTGGGGTCATCGTTGACCCGCGAGACGACTGTCGAGTCGCTGTTCGTCATTGCCGAAACGGACACGGACACCGATTCGCGCCGCAGCGGAGGCGGGACAACGTCGATGTTCAAGAAGTCTGTGGGGCCTCGGGGAGTGACAGGAGTCGAGGGGCAGTGAACCTGGTAACGGTCTCGCAGCATCTCGCAGAGCCCCGCCGCCTGGTAGAGTTTATACGCGGTGAAGGCAGCGCGGATGAACCCGGCGGCGAGCTTGGCCGAGCCTGTGCGCTTGATTAACATCTCGGCCGTGTAGAAGTTGAGCATGCCGGAGAGGAGCATTTGGTCCTCGTCCTCAAAGCGTTCGATCGTCGCCTCGGCATCCTTGAGCGCCTCGAATGGGTCCTTCATGAGCCGCTCATACATGTTGAGGAGCTCGAGCCGCGCTTTGAGGTCAGGCGAGTACGGCGCATAGGTGGCGAGGAACTCGCGCCCCGTCTCCACTAGGTCCAGGTTGGTGCCAGTTCGCAGCGCCGCCAAAGCGAGGAGCCAGTGCATCTCGCTTCCGGTTGCGACGCCCTCGTTCGACGGGATGGTCCGCCGGCCGCGTGTGAGCGTCTGGAGGAGGAGTTTGGGCGGCGCGTCGTAGAGAAGCTGGAGCCGTAACGTCAAGACGTCGTAGGTGCCGACGTGCATTCTCAGGTTCTGCACCGAGGCGAAGTCGCCACGGCTGAAGAAGATGCCGTCCATGTCCCACGGAGCCTCACGCTTGGGCCGCGCAAGACACTCTGCGTACTGGTGAGGCAGGTTGACGAGAAGGTGGTGCGAAGTGGTCGCGTACGGCTTGACGAGCTCCCAGCGTCTTGTGACCACTTCCCAAGCGACCGGGACCTTGGCGAACAACCGTGCCAAGAGGTCGAGGGAGACGACGTAAGCCGCCACCTCGTAGTCGGCGAGGGCGACGGAGCCGTCGAAAGCAAAGTTCATGACGTCCTGGACCCTCTCCAGACCCATGAAACAGTGCGACTGCGCGCCGAGTGCTATGAGGGTCGAGTTGGTGAGAAGTCTGTTGGGCCGCATCTCCGTGATCCGTAGTGCCAGTCCTCGGAGGGCGTTCTGGATGGGTGCGTCCGATATGCAGACGGAGTGAATGGCGAGAACGTAGGCTGTTGAGTCGTGAAGTTTTCCCAGCGCCTTGGCCACGCTGAGGCCGAGGCGGAACACGGAGAAGCGGCGCTCGGGTTGCGTGATGTAGATGGTCGGGCCAGCGTAGCCGATGAGCGACATGATCAGGACATGGTCATCTTCGCGGTCGTTTCCGCCGAGAACGGGCGCATCCTGGAGCTCTTTCTCGAACTGCTCGACATCGGCGACCGATTGCGGCTGCCAGAGCTCGACCACGCTGGGGCGCTCGGGGTTGTACCCGAACTCGTCGAGGGTCTGGAACAGCATGTCCATCGCCTCTTGAGTGCGATTTGCAGCGACCAGCTGTCTGACGAGCAGCGTGGCAACGGAGATGCTCTCAGTCGACGTGATACACAGCGGCTTGATGGTGTCGAGGGCAGCGAAAGTCGCCGCGTGGTCATGGAACACGCTTGACACCTCTGCTGAGAGCCGGACGTATCGGAAGCAGAGCTCGCGGTGCGTCTTGAGCCACGACTCGAGCCCTTCGGTCTTGTCGACGATGTCTGCTGCGCTGTTCACAAAGTGGCGGGCGGCGGTGAAGTTGGCGTGCTGCGTCGCCCGCGTGGTCGCGTCCAAGAGAAGGGACACCACGACGTCGGGCTTTGCGACCTCGGATCCACCAGAGTGGGCGGACACTGCGAGTTCGACAGCGTCGTAGAGGTAGTCGTTGACGAGGTCCTCTCTCGTGAGGAACTGGAAGACCCGTCGTTGCATCGTTGCGCCCTCGGTACTCAGGATGAGACGCTGGGCCGCTTGCTGGACGTCAGAGCTGGACAACGGAAGTGACTCACCCTTTGGCGCTCGTGCGTGAACCGGAAGTAATCTGGCTGCAGGGCCAGCACGCCTATGGCCGCGCACACCTGCATGAGGCTCTCCAGATCGCGCACGGGCTTGCCCAAACCCTGCGACAGCTTGCTGAGCGGGAACCCTGCCGAGGGAAGATAAGACAAGATCTGGGTATGAGCGTACAGTTCAAGCGTTCTGCCTTACCTTGAGCAGCTCCTGAACGTCGGCGGGCAATCTGCGCATCACATTCTCAAGGTACGCGTCGAAGTTTGCGTCGGACAGATGTGACTGCAGAGTCACAAGGTCGAAGCGCCACTGCAGGCTGTCAAAGTCAAAGGCCACGACCTGCTCCTTGAGGAGAGTTGTCATGAGTGTTCGCAGGAAGAGAGGGCTCCCTCCTGTCTCGCCGTAGAGGAAGCTTGCTATAGCCTGCCCCGATGCCGCTACGCGCCCGTTCAGGCATGTGTCGATGTAGGCGACGACGCCATCTTCGGTGAGGCGCTGGACCGCCAGACTAGTCGAGCTAGCGGAGAACAGGGCGTTGGCAGGGGGTGCCACGAGTGACGCGCTTCTCGTCATCGTTACGATCACGACATGGTTCAGGGGGTATGGCCCGTCAATGATCTGCCGCCAACTGCTGTTAGCGATGCTCCTCCTGCAACCACTCACATGTCCACCTCGTTCTGCGGAAGCCACTGGGTATCGTCAATTACCAGAACCAAAGGTCGCAACTTGGTCGCGAAGAGTTGCAGGAACTGCCTAGACCAGGACTTGAATGCCGAGATAAACTTCTCTCCCTGACGATCAGCAACGGCCGTGTGCGGACAGTGCGCACGATACTCACCTCTATCTTTGGGGTAAGTGAGACCGAATCCTCCTCGTTCAGAAGCCGTCGTGACTCCACCGACAACAGTGAGACAAAGAATGGCCACCGCCCAGCCAGCGCCGTCTTGATGCGGTCGAGCCACTCCTTGCCGTCTTCCCGAGGGTCTGTCATGACACGATCCAGGAGCGACTGGAAGATCTGCACGAAGCTTGTGAGGGGCTTACGGACGTGCTCGTCGGGCTTGGCGTGCCCCACAAGACACTTGGTGCCGAAGTCGTCGGCCTCGAGCTTGGCCGACCACTCGTCGACTAGCCGCGACTTGCCGCTCCCGCTCAGGCCCCAGATGTTGACCACTCGGCTGGACGCGTTGCCGTTTGCGACGGCAGAGAAGGCGACGTCGAGGGCCTCGAGCTCTGCGCTCCGCTCGATGACGTTCTGCGGGAGGCTGAAGCGGCTCATATGGTCGACCTCACCGACCGCGAACTTGGTCAGGTCACCGTTGGTGCGACAGATCTGTGACAGCTTGCGAAGGTCGTAAGCGAGCGTGTCGAGATTCTGGTAACGGTCCTCGGGATCCTTGGCGAGTGCCAGCATGATGATGTCCGACAGCTGTTTTGGAGGAACCTCGACCGTTGCTCCCAACGCGACGATGCGCTGGAGATACTCGTGTGGTGGGGTGATCTCGTTTGTGATGTGCCGGTGGACATCGGCCAGGAAGTCGATGTCGGTGAGATCTGGCGAGTCTGGCCCACCGTCCACAGTCGTGCCAGTGAGAAGCTCGTACGCCAGCACGCCCCAGCTGTAGATGTCGTTGCTGGCCGATACTCGTCGGGAGATGGCTGCTTCGGGCGCCAGGTACCGCAAGTGACGGAAGATGTACCCCTCGCTGAGATAGGTGGAGTTGTGGTGGACAGGGTCGCGGGTGAAGAGGGATGATTGGGCGAGGGTTTGCGTGAGCTGCGTGCCAACTTGCAGGCCTGGGAGTGCCGTTGCCTCCCAGAGACGATTGACGACCACCTTGCCATCGTGGCTGACGCCAAACACGTTGGGATGGCACCAGTTGAGTGAGATGTGGCGGTCGTGTAGCGCCTGGATACAGACGACGGTCTGGAGGAGGAGGTCGCAAGCGTCGGCCCATCGAAGCAGCGACGGCTCGGGCGGGGACAAGGTGGAGCTGCTGCCGTTACCGTTGCCATTGCTGAGCTCGGCGAACTGCGGCCAATCGGCACCGACGATCGTGCTCCACGCGTCCGTAAACGATGTGCCCGTTGTCCCTGGGCTCTCCTCGACCATCCAGTACCCCAGATCGTCCTCCCACCAAGCGATAACGTGACTTGGCGGGCGATACCGGCGCGGGAAGCCCTGATCGTGATCGGGTGATAGTGTGGGCGACGAGGCGACGCCAGGACGATCCAGCGTGTAGGGGACAGTGTCGAGAGCCTTGATCTGGGACTGGCGCCGAAAGGCGGTGAGCACTGATGTGTAAGCTACTACCCAGTGACTACGCAGTCAAACACCGGGGTGTCAAGAGGGTCAGAGTCACTCACCCGATGCGTCATCGTTGGGACAAAAGCTGATCCGTCAGCGACGATCATCCCAAGTGTGCGGGGCGCTGGGGCTGGGCCGGGTGGGGCGCGGAGGGGCGCGACTCACCTGAATCGCACGCGGCCTTCTAGCCTTCTGTCGTCGAGGAGCGGGTACTCGTACGTGGGGTCCAGGCTAGCCCAGCCCGTAACCCACTCGTCCTGGACACGCCTGCGGGCGCCGGTCGAGACGCTGCGGTGAACTGTCTCGAATCCGGCCGACTTCTTGGGCGGCCCACTGTCAACTTCGACGTCGACCAGGCCGCGGGCGCGGAATTCGCCTTCTGTAGGAATGTTGGCGATGTTCATGAGGCGAGGGGAGGAGGGGGAGGGAGGGATTCAAGATGAGGTGGTGGCACCTGTGCGAGTTGGCGCCGGATGTAGTGGACTGTGGGACCGATTACGAGCTCATTGCTGGTGTCGTGAGGGAAGGGATTGAGAAGGGAAAGAGGAGGCGATGGGCGCGAAGGGGAAGGGAACCGAAGAAGATGAGAATGAGAGGGTAAACAGAGATGGAGATGAGAATGAGAGCGAGAGCGGGAGCGAGGGATGGATGGAGAGAGAGAGATTGAGAGAAGTGAGTGAGCCAGAGTGTGTGAGGCGGGGGGGCATCTAAGGTCGGGTGATCAACCACAACCAACCGACACTGAGCCACAGAGCCAGGAGAGAGTGGCGGAATCAGATTTGGGTGGCGGCTGCGCAGAGCCAAGGCCAGTTCTAAGGGTAAAGGATGGTGTGCCTGACGAGGCTGACGAGCGTCAGTCGGGTCGGGTGCAAGGCCCAGCCCTCCTATTCCTATTCCACCATTTCAAGCCACCCTGTATTCCCATTAGTCTTTAGCACATGACCTAACTCCTTTGCTTCTCTTGTTCTAATCCGCATTGTGGCGCAGGAGCCACTCTACTATCAGCTTGCACATGTACACTTCGCCCTAGACGCCTTGAACTCTATCGGGCGCTGTTGCTGTAGTCACAGACCATCAGAGTCACTCGCACACGCGTTGATCCGTGATGTCTGAGGCATGACGTAGGTGTCACACTCTGTCAAGGCACTAAATCTAACCATGTCTCACATCGCCATTAGTACCGCTTATTAGTTGATGCAACATGTTCCAAATACCCGAGGCTAATGCTCATTTTGAATTCGCACTCCCGTTCTCAAGTCACCTGGTTAGTAACCGATATGGCCTCAGATTTCCTTGTTCAGGCCCCCCTTTTAACTGCGTGGCTTCCGGTCAACCGGTCTCCGGAAGACGACGGACCGCACGGCCCGGCCAAGCCACCATCCATCCACCACACCACCTCTGACTCTTGTCCATCTTCCAACATGTAACCACGCTTCTTATAAAGTGGGCCTTTCCCCACCTTCCTCCTCTCTACACTATCACCACAATGGTCCTCCTCTACCCCTCCACCTTCGTAGACAACCCATTCCTCACCCGCCAAGACGTCGCCCAGGGCCTCAAAGGCCGTAAGTACCGACACCAGCCTCGGCTGACACCAGTTCTCGACCCTCTGGAACCTCACACGTCGCCCGGCGGGGCGTGCGTCGACATTGGCTCCACTGCCGCGCACTATGACACGCGGGCTGTCGCGCTTGAGGCGTTTGCGCGTCCGTTGTGGGGCCTCGCCTCGCTCCTGGCCGGCGGCGGAGAGTATGCGGGCACGGAGCGGTGGGTGCGCGGGTTGGCGAGTGGGACGGATCCGAGTGGGGAGGAGTACTGGGGCGCATCGAAAGCCAAGGACCAGCGCATGGTCGAAATGAGCCCGCTGAGCTTTGCCATTGCCCTCGCGCCCGATGTCTTCTACGCCGTGAGCTAGCGAGCGGACGACTACAGCTGACGATCAGAGGCAGACGCCCGAGGCGCAGGGGAACATTGCGACCTTCCTCGCGTCGTGCATGACTCAACCGATGCCTGATAGTGAGTTGCTCCACCCAGTCACCTTCCTTCTCTCCGCCCACCGTCTCCAAACTTCCATCCTCCCACATTTCTTACCCATTTCCCATCCACAACTCCCATCCTCAATACCACCCATGGCCGTGGCTAATCCCAGCGAACTGGCTATGGTTTCGCGTCTTCGCCAACCTCGCGCTCCGCTCCATAGGGTCTGAGCACCACAACCCCGACCGCATGGCAGCCGATCTGGAGCGTCTCGACTCCTTCCAGCTCCCTCCCCACCCTCCGGCGGGTGACGACCTTCTCGGGTCTGCAGGTTGGAGCCGTGACGGCCCCGAAGACGTCAAGCAGCTCGACTACTACTCGTCGAGCTTTGCGATCCAGGTCGCCCAGATGGTCTACTCGACGGTGAGTCACTAGTGTGGAACGCGTGTGATTTAGGTTTAGAGTCCGAGGAATGGGCCAGGGTGCTGACGGCAGCTGTGTGCCGATGAGGACCCAAAGCGCGCTGCAGCATACAGGCAGCGGGCCCAGGACTTTGTCAAGGATTTTGTCTATTATTTCGACGACGAAGGTAAGGAGCAGCTTTGCGGTCCAGGATGGTCAGCTGACGCCAGGAAACGCCATTCCGTTTGGTCGATCAATGGTGTACCGGTTCGCCGTCATCGCAACGTTCTCGGCCATGGCTCTCTGCGACGTCGAGCCGCCAGAGCCTCTGCAATGGGGCCACGTGAAGGGTTTGGTGCTGCGCCACCTCCGCGCCTGGTCGGGCAACCGCGAGATCTTCAGATCCGACGGCACCCTCAACATCGGGTACGCGTACGACAGCATGTACGCGACGGAGAACTACAACGCGTGAGCTAAAATCTTTCCCGCGAAGCTGACAGCAGCCCGGGATCGCCGTACTGGGCCTGCAAGGCCTTCCTCTGCCTCGGCGCGTCTTCAGACCACCCATTCTGGACCTCTCAGGAGCTGCCCTGGCCCAGCGCCATGCCGAGCATCAAGGCCCTGCCTGACCCAGGTCACATCATGGTCCGCTCCGGTGGGCACGTCTTCCTCCTCTCTTCGGGGCAGACGGCACACTACACGATGCGCAACGGCAACGCAAAGTACTCGAAGTTCTCCTATTCGTCCACCTTTGGCTTCTGCTACTCCACCGGCACCCTGGACCTCGAGCAGCTCGCCGCGGACGGGATGCTGGCGCTCAAGGACGCGTCACCGGGCATCGAGGCCTCCGACTCGGACACATGGCGTGTGAGGCGGGTGCCGCTCGACGCCCGCATCGTCGGCCGGGGAACGAAGGAGGTACACCTCCGTAGCGGGTGGCGGCCCTTCCCCGACGTGTACGTCGAGACCTGGCTCATCCCTCCCACCGAGGCGAGCCCGAACTTCTACGTCCGAGTGCACAAGGTCACGACGGGCCGGGCCCTCGACACGGCCGAGGCAGGCTGGGCGACGTACGGGCAGGGCGAGGACGGGCGGGCGCTGGTCCAGGCCTTCTCGGGCGAGACGTCCCCCGGCGGGCTCGAGGCGGAGGGCCAAGCGCGTGCGACGACGCGGGGCGGATCCGTCGGCGTCGTTGACCTCACCGTCGGAGGAAGGAGTGGCCCGGCGCGGCGCGGCAAGCTCGTCCAGTCCGACCCGAACTCGAACGCCATCTTCTCCCGCTCCGTCCTCCCGACACTCGTGGGCCACCTCGAGCCGGGGACACACTGGCTCGCCACGGGCGTGTTTGGCGCGCCGCCATCGCGGTCGGAGACCTGGGACAAGGAGTGGGCCCGCCTTCCCTCTGTTCCTGGCTATGTGGATATCGACTAGAGACACTAGATGCAATGTGGGGGTGCTGCGGCGCGGGGTGCGGCGAGTGGCGCGAGTCGCGCAGTCTTAGACATGCCGCGGCGCGGGGCCAGGTGGCGACGACTCGAAACTGTCTCGCGAGCCCGCGTCCGTAGTCAGACATAACAAGCACCTGTGGTCTGGCGCTGCGCTGCGAGGAAGGCAGGTGCGCCACGCGCGATTTCAGTGGCCCCGCCAGCTGCCTCATATTTAGTGCGCGTTTTCTCATTTCTACTTCTACACCCTCTCTCCTCTCTTGATCTCCAGACTCCCTACCTTCTCTACTCTCAAGACTCCCTGTCAGTCATCCATCCACACACACACCCATGACCGTCGCCGCCCCCATCCCGACCCCCGTCGACGCCGCGACGCTCATGCGCATAGTGCAGGTCCGGTACGTCCCCTTCCTCCCTTCCTCGCCACTCACCTTCCCCCGCTCACGCAAGCCACCGCAACGCGCTCAACGCCGCGCTCGGCCGCCAGCTCGTGCCCGTCCCCTCGCCGCGCTCGCCCACCGTC
>JAMALN010000147.1:0-55124 GCA_023630115.1 Cutaneotrichosporon sp. PK4640
CGCGACGCCCTCGACTACCTTGCCCGCATGGTGCCGGTGCGCCCTGCCGACCTGCCAGTCACGCCCGCCAAGAACCGGTGCGCAGGCCCGATCGCATACGCCGCCGTCCTGGCCGGCACGATTGGCGCGAGCTCCATGGACGACAACCGCAACGTGCTTATGCGCTTGCTCCTCCCCTGATGAAAAGATGTGCGCGGTGACGAGCCGGCACAGTCAGAAGTATACACGTACATCGTACATAGCATTGTACATCGTTGTAATAGACCAGCACTGCTGGCATGTACTACTACATGGGTTTAATCACTTGATGAAGCGTATTGTGAATGACACACTTACACCGACCACATCACATGAGAGTGGACGTCGCCGATCCTGCCACCACACCCAAAGGCCAACTTTCCCACGGTCCATCTAGAATCGACGTTCGCTTAACACTCTCCTGCATAGGATGCATAGCACTTCTCAGCCCCCAAGGATGTTGCCACGCTGCCGCGGCAGCTGGTAGCATACTCACTAGGCCGTGGTATTCAGCGTGGTGCGCATGAAGAGGTCGGTGCCTGAACTCGGCTATCTCTCACACTTCATCGCAATCTCGACAATCTTCATCAATCTCCCTCTTGCCGTTTCTTGACCTCGTGAGGCTCTGACGCTGTTCCATCAGCCACTATGCGCGACTCAGCTCAATCCCCCGCCCCCTTGCACTCAGGTGCGTCCTCTGACTCCATGTCCGGGGGCAACATCGCCTGCTTCACTCTTTCTGACCAGGCTGCGCTGAAAGCGCTCGTCGCGCGGCTGACGCTGCGGAAGCCCAGGAGAAGCTCATGGGGGGCAAGCGCGATAACACGCTCAATGATCTGGGGGTACGCGGTATGGTCGAGAGGAGCGTCGCACATGGTGGGAGGAGCGCGGGTGTGGGTAAACAAGGGGCGGGCTTGGGTGGTTGGGAGACAGTTCGCTGGGGAATGGAGAGGTCGGGTGATGGGAAAGGCGGGGAGAGTCGTAAAAGGTAGTGTAGTGGGTGATGCCATCGGCGGGTGTTAAATACCCTAGCTGCTCAGGCGGTCGGTACACCAGAGCGGAAGCAGTGCGTGATGGCGGTGCGATGGTTCCTTGTCGTTTTGTGCGGTTGCGTGGAGAGTGATTGAGCGATGGCCAGGATGCTGAGCCCCCCCGGGAAAGGGACACCCCCACTCTCAACCGGGTACGGGCCGTGAAGAAGGTGATGGCCGCAGGTGGGTGAGGGAGAAAACGACCTCTGTAGCGAGACAAACAACCAGCTCCCAACATCCCTGGTGTGACCCCCATTTGCATCATTACTCCTGACACGTTTGCTTCAGACAAGAAAGCGGTAAAGCGTCTTCGCGTGCGCCTGTCATTCGAGGACGATCTCAAGAAGAAGGTCTCGTTCGGGGGCGAGAGCAAGTACTGGGCGAAACACCGTTTCGAGCGGTAAACGTTGGAGAACTGGGCGGTCCCGCCGCGCTTTGGGCCATATGAGTGACAAGCAGGGCGTTCGTACAGTTTGTAGAGCATTGTGGCGGGTGTGTATTATAGACGACGTTACATGTCGACAAGGATGAAGATGGTGATGACTGTGGGGCAAGTCGAGGGAGCCCCACCTCCACCTCCATCTATCTCCACCCCGGTATACTGTAGTTGACTAACCCGTCCATTTGGCAAGGTCAACAACATCTCCTGCTCTACTACTCATCTTGCATATCCGCCATGTCCAACATCAAGGACGGCTGGGTCACTCACGACGGCTTCAAGTGTGCCTACGGCCGATTCCTCACAGAATCACCCTTCAACCTGGAACGCATCGAAGGCTCCCGCCTCAAGGAGCTCTTTATCCCACGCCTCACCAAAGAGGCCAACAAGCTCCTGCGCGACCACCGCCACTTCGTCCGCGGCCAGCTCCAGCACTACGGTGTCGAGTACTCGCCCGACGAGTACAAGGGCGAGGGCACCAACCTGCTCAAGAAGGCCCTTGTCGCGGGCAAGGTGAGGATCCCCCGCAACTCGGTCAACGGCTGACGCTGACGGCCAGTGCGACAAGGTGCCGGACCACATCGTTAAGCTCCGCGAGGAGCTCAAGAACGAGTGGCTCGCGATGCAGCCGCCAAGCTACCTCGCCGAGCACCCCAAAGAGGCGATGCAGAAGTACTTCCTCGACGGCGACGGCAAGCCCGACCGCAGCAAGACGACCGAAGTCATCGGCCTCCCCCTCCCGCCTCACAGCTCATACCGCGTCAGCCAGCTGATCGACGCCGCCTCGTTCGTCCCTGGCCTGCACCGTGCCCGGACGCAGGGGCCGTCGAGCCAGACAGTCTACCTCGGCTGGGACGAGGCCGCGGTCGACGCAGCGGCGGAGAACCACGGTGCCAAGGAACGCGCGGAGGCGGACAGGGCCTCGGCCGCACGCGAGAAGGGGCGCGCGGCGCAGCACGCCAAGTACGTCGCGAGCGCCCGCCCCAAGCCGGGCACCCCGCTCCTCGTGGGCGAGTACATCGTCGACTGCGCGGCGATCGAGGACGGGTGGGACACGCACGGGGACCTGACCTTCTCGATCAAGAGTACCAAGACGCCTGACGTCTTCCTCGCCCACTTTGACTTCAGCGTCTACGTGGGCGTCATGATGCTGAGCAAGGACGAGGACAAGCTTGCGTCCTTTGCCGACGATGAGGGGGACGGCGATGACGACGAGAACGCCCCCATAGGCGCCAAGCGCAAAGCGGGCAAAAGGGGAAAGGCTGCGCCCAAGGCCAAGAAGGGCCGGGGCAAGAAGGGCGAGGCGGGCAAGTACTTTGCGCTCGTGCGGTGCCGGGAGAGCGAGGGGATGATCCACTCCGACCCGACGAAGGGCACCATCACCTTTCCCGCGCCGCGGTACACCAGCTTCGAGGGCCGAATCAGCCTTCCGGCCGTTGGCGAGTTTGATTTCACCGCGCGCAAGGTCTCGAGCACGCCCGCCAAGTCGTTCGAGGAGTGGGAGGACTACTCATGGGATGCTTATGAGGAGGCGCGTGTGTCGCGCTTGGGTTGAAGCGGTTGTTGTAGCTCGTCTTGTTGCCTTGTAGATTGCACTGTTGTGTATGGACGGATGGATGTGCGAACCCCACCCAGCACCTGTGATTAGTCTCTGATCTCTGCAGATTAGCCCCTTCTTGATATCGTGTGCTGACGGGGGGCGAGGCGGCGAAGGCGCGCCAGCGCGAGTACGAGGCCGAGGTGGAGCGCGAGGCCCAGCGCTAGGAACGCTGGGCCTCGCGCTTTCTTTGTTGCACTTCTTACTTTTGTACCATTAATGCCAGTCCTAATGGCCTAATGGCTTAGGAGAGTGGGGCAGGGTGGGTGGCGGCAGGGTTGGAGAGTGGAGGGGGACGGATGCATGTTCCCGATCCCGGCCCCCACATTACCGAACGTGAACATGACCCGCACAGCTCAAGCACAGCCTTCTAAGCCCGCTGTCTTGTTCTTGCTCTCATCACCTCACATCACTTCACGCCTCCTCCAGGCCGTCCGACATGGTCATGGGCCCACTCTTCATGGTTGACGCCTGTCCGCCCAGATATGATGCGAACCCCCACGCCTGGGTCATCAGCGGGACCATCACCATCCGGTTCCCCGCCAAGCTCAGCGAGGTCTTCGGTACCGACGTCGCTCTCGCCAAGCTTGTCCATTCAACTGTGTCCAAGAGCTCTCCCACACCTTGCCAGCCCATCCTCGCATTCGACAGCTACCCCCACATCTTGAAGAGCATTCTCGCCCATGCCCCCTTCGGGTCGCTCCTCGCTCTCCGTGCAGCGAGCCGCTCCCTCCAAGACCACATTGACGCGACGCTCGTGCGCCACCTCATCGTCTACCCCGAGGCCGGCACCCGCTCTCTCGGTGTCTACTTCAAGGGGGCGTATCACCGCTTCCCGCGCACCGACCTGCTAAAGCACCGCGCCCTCCTCGACGCTGTGCGGATCGTGGACCTCCCTCCACCACCAGCGGCGCTCGATCCGAACTCCACCGACCAGTGGGGTTGGCTCGTGGCGAGAGAGCCCACCTTCGGCGAGGCGGAGGAGAACGAGGCGGATGAAGAGCCTTGCTACAACTACGGCGTTGTGCTCGGGAAGCGGTGCACGTCCTGCGACCGGTTCTCACAGCACCCTGCGCCCTTCCTGGAGGCGCTGGCCCCGCTGCTCCACCACGTCGAGATTGTGCGCCTCTGGAACGCCCATTCTCCGTCACATGGCATCAAGGCCGAGGTCAGCATCAACTTCGTCGCTGACGCGATAAAGACCGGCTCGTGCCGAGGAGTGCTGAGGCCGAGTCCGTACCGCGAACTGTGGGTGTCGCCGGGCCCCAACTTCTCCACAATCCTCCAGATCGACACGCCCCCCAATGGCCCGGTGACTCTCGGCGTTCGGTTCGGGTCCCCGGAGGGCTTCGCGGACAATTGGAGCCGGTACGACAGGCTCATCCGCAAGTGCATGAGCGACCGGTATGGGTTGGGCGTGGTTTTGCCGCCCTACTTCACTGTGGGCTGCTGGCTTTCTGACGCCCTTGGGATAACGGTGGATCCAGAGTCCAAGCAGCTGGTCGCCACTGAGGCCACGATCCTCGGCGAGGATCAGTACGACGAATGGCTTGGTGTACCAGCCGCTATGGTGGAGCAGAGTGCGCTTCCTCTCCTGGCACAGGGGGGCCTGATTGGTGGCTCTGGCGAGAGGAGTGGAGGATGAGGAGGAAGCGAGTGCACGAGTGGGGCGGACAGATTGCGCATTAGCATTCCACCAGACCTTGTTAACAATTTGTAATTCGTGTGTGTAATGTCTGGACCGGAAGCATGTTTCCACCTCATCTGTCCCAGGTCGGACCAGGAAGCTCGCCCTCCGTCGTCTTTGTCCTCATCACTGCGTCCTCTTCTCCTCTCTCATTTTACAATCTCTCAATATTCCAGACATGGTGGCCAGGATCCCTCTCCCCAAGGGCACCGTTCTCAATTCGACCGCCGCAGCCAGCGCCGCAGACACCCCAGCCGCCCAGCAGGAGGTCGGATCAACCGACGCCAAGCCCACCAACGCCGAAGTCACCAACACCGATCTGTTCAACACCAAGCCAATCAGCGCCCGCACGTCCGACATCATGCGCTCCGCGGCCAGATCTACCAAGCCCGAAGGCACCCACTCCGAGCACAGCAGCACCGAGCACGCCAGTGCCGGTCATACCAGCGCCGAGCACACCAGCGCCGAGCACACAAGTGCTAACCATACCACCATCAAGCACACCGGGGCCGTGCTCACCGAGACCGATGCCACCAAGGCCCCGCACATCCTGGACAGCACCACCGCTCTCCTCGCAACCCTGACGCTGGCCTCCTCGGAGCCGGCCCCCACGCACGGTGCTCCCAGCACCACCGAGCACACGGATCCCAACAGCGGTGGCCGCGAGGTCGGCACAGCCGCAACCCTCTCCTTTGCCAAGTACCCGCACCTAGCCGACCAGATCATCTCCCACGCGCCATTCGCATCCCTCCTCGCCCTCCGGGGTGCGAGTCGTACCCTCCGCGACTACATCGACTCGATCCTCGTCTGTCACATCGTGATCTACCCTGACGCCGGCCGCCGCTCCTTCGGAACCTTCCACAAGGGCGAGTACCACCGCCTCCCCCGCGGAGACTGGTACACGCGCCCGGAACTGTTGTACGAGGTGCGCGTCGTGGACCTCCCGCCGCCGCGGCACGGGCAGCCTCCAACGAACGGTGGAGGATGGGGTCGCCCACCCCGTCAGGCACGCGGCAGCTCCGACGGCCATAACCGCGGCGTAGAGGTCACCTCGCACTGCAGCTGGTGCGACCGCTCCAACCAGCGTCCCTCGCCCTTCCTCAAGGCGCTCGCGCAGAGCCTCCATCACGTCCAGATCGTCCGCCGCTGGAACGCCCACAGCCCCTGTGAGGGGATCAAGACGCGCGTCATCATCAACTTTGTCGACGACGTCCACCACAACCCCTGCTGGCAGGACAACCACCCGCCCGCTGCCGCGCGCGAGCTGTGGGTTTCCCATGGCGAGGAGGCGAGCACCATCCTCCAGATCTACGCCGAGCTCACCCGCCAGCCCCCGCGCAAGGGCGCTGCGACTGTGGCGGTGCGCTACTCGTCCCCACAGCCCCTCCTCTCGACCGAGCTTGCCGGCGATGTCCGCCAAGCCATGAAGCAGTGCGAGCAGCGGCGCGGGTTTGCGCTCCGCGTCGCGGTGCCGGACAGCTTTCTGGCTGATGAGCTGGGTGTCGAGGCACTGTGCGGCATGATGGCGGCGGTGGGGTCTGCAGGACCTTTTTACCAGAAGCGGCTCCCACCCTATGCCAAGGTCATCGGCGAGGATGAGTACCGCTCGTGGCTTGGAGTCACGCCCGCGGCGGTCGGGATGAGCCCTCTACCGCTCCCGCTGTAGGCTGGTGACGATGGGTTTGCTGGTTGGCACTGGCAGCGGGGCTGAAGAGGGTGAGCGGTATGATACTGTATTGTGAATAGAGTCCGTAAATGAGTTCGAATGAAGGTTGCGCCCCACCCCTCCGCTCTTGTCATCACGCCGTCCTCCATCATTTCCACTTCACACTCTACTCTCTTCACCATCCTCTCTGGCAACAACATCACCTTAGCCCTCGACATGCCTCCTGGCGCCAACCTGTCTAGTCTCGGCACCCCGCCCAGCGGCGATGTCGGCGCAGGGTCGGTCGCATCATCAACCTCCACCTCGACGCCCGCCACCCTCTCGTTCGACATGTACCCGCACCTCGCAGACCTCATTATTGCGCACGCCCCCTTCGCTTCGCTCTTCGCCCTCCGCCATGCGAGTCGCGCAGTTCGTGATCGCGTCGACACCACCCTCGTCCGTCATGTCGTGGTGTGCCCGGAGGCTGCGGCGCACTTCGGCACCTACCACCGAGGGGAGTACCACCGCCTTCCCCGAAGTGACTGGTACGAGGTCCGCGTGCTCCTGGATGCGGTGCGTGTCATCGACCTCGCACCCCCACTCCCGCCCATATGCAAGCACGACAATGCCGCCTCGGCAGTTCTGAGAGATCGCATTGTGGACCACCGGAGCGTGGGCGACTGTACTGTAGATGGCAATCGATGTCGCACAGCACGAGGTGTAGAATGGTCATTGGGCGTCAGTGCCAGGTCTTGCGAGGTGTAGACTTGCTGAATGCATAGCCCAAGCCTGTCGTGCGTAGCCGGCTTGCGACAGCGCGTCGCATCCAGTGCCCGCCCAACTGTTACCACGGTGGCGAGTTCTCGCCTTCGAGACGGAACGTCTCCCGTCCCACCTCAGCACGGTAGTCTTCGAGGGAGACGAAGCGCACAACGTCGTCGACCTCGCGCCCGGCAAGCGCCTTGCCAAGCTCGGCTCGAATCTTGTCCTCGACGTCGGTCTCGTCCTCGTCCCAGCTCTCGACGTCGACGAGCGTAAACGTCGTACCCTTGGCCTGCGCGATGAACGCCGTGAGGGGCAGGTACTTGGTCAGCGCCATGAGCGCGCGGATCTTGCCCTCCTGTGAGTCGGGATCGGGTGCGTCCTCGTCCTCGTTCGCCTCCTCGTCCTCCTCGTCCTCCCATTCCCCCTCGTCCTCCTCCTCATCACCATCCTCCTCTCCTGCCTCCTCATCCCCTTCTTCCTCCTCCTCCTCCCCGTCCAGCTCCTCCTCGTCGCCTGGCGCCATCACCCGCAGCACGACCTGCTTCGGCAGTGCCCCGTCCACCACGAACCGCGGGAACTCGTCGTACTCCCACAGCCCGTTGTACACGCCCACCTCGGCTGCAGAGTGGGCGAGGCGGAACTCGTCGCCCTCCCCGTCGACCGAGAGGCCCGTGCAGTCGAGGTTGATCACGCGGCGCGCCTTGGGTGCCCCGCACGAGTGCGGCGTCCAGCGGCGCACCATGTCGAGGTCGAGGTCGCTGAGCGCCTCCATGCTCTTGGGGAGGGAGGTGCGCCCGCATGCGCACGCAGTCGGGTCCTGGCTCGGGGAGGCGGCGAGCTGCAGGTCCAGGTCGAGGACGCGGACGGACGCGAGCGAGGTGGAGGCGGCGTACTCGGTGTACGGGGTCGTGCCGGAGGGTGTGAGGACGACGAGGTCGTTGGAAGGCGTGACGCGGATGCGCAGGTGGGTTGGTGGGTCTGGCATGGTGGATGGAGAGAGAGATGGATGAGTGGCAAACGAGTGGAGAGTTACATTGCGACGCGTCGCGTCAAGGGACGCGCCTGACTTTCGGCATTTGCTTCCGTCCACAATCCTAATATCCATTACAAAGTTCATTCTTATTGGGACAGCCATTCAAGACGGGCAGTGATCATCATTGCACCTCAACGAGCTCCTGTACCACACCTGAGCTCCTCAGGAACACCAGTTAGGCCATGGAATGATACAAGACACGTTTATGCATGGGACTAGGGGAACACGAACGAGAATCAACGTTGAATCTGCACTGCGAATGCGAGCCTACGCCGCCGCTGGGCGCTCGTACCCAGCCTCCTCCACCCGCGACGAGTCTTGCTTGAGTTCGGTGTCCTCGTGAAGACGTGCCTGGGTCTTGAGAGCCGCCCCTGGGCCGTCGAAGATCTCGCCAATCTCCTCGAGCAGCCTGCCACGAGTCTCGGGGAACCAAAGGTAGATGAACACGATGGAGAAGAGCTGAACGGCAATGAACACGAAGTAGTACTTCCAAGCGATCGCCTGGAATGGTCAGTTATACCTCGGGCAAAAGGACCCAGGTGTGACTCACCTCGAGGGCGATGGGGTTGACGAACGTGTTGAACGTGAGACCGAGGTACATGCACGACATGAACAGAGCCATGCCCTTGGAACGGAGGTCGTAGGGCAAGATCTCGAGCGGGTATGCCATTGGCGAGACCAGTGTACGCGATGTCGTAAAAGCCAAAGAAAATGAAGAGGAACGCCATGACCGCCTTGCCTGCGCCGTCTGACGTGCCGTTCGCATACCCGGCCGAGCAGCCGACGATGACGACGTAAGAGAAGAGCATGCCGATCGCCGAGGTGAGCCACATCTTGCGACGGCCGAAACGCTCGCACACGAGGGCACCGCCGACGGCGGCGAGCCAGTTCCAGATCTGCAGGCCGGCGTTGTAGCCCGTCTGCTGCGCCGGCTCGGTGATGCCGACTGAGACGAGGATAGGCACGAGGTAGTAGCTGATGACGCCGTTTCCGATCCACTGGCTGGTGAAGCCGATCATCTGGGTGTTAGACACGGTGCAACCTTAGCACTGAGAGTGGGACTTACGAGGATGATGGCCAGGCGCCAGCGGTTGCCCTTGGTCTTGAACAGGGCGGTGATAGACGTGGCCTTGGCCTCATTCTCCTGCTCGATGGCCTCCTTGATCTCCTGCAGCTCGAAGAGGACGAGGTCGTCGGTCTTGTCCCCGTTGGCATGGTACTTCGCCAGCATGTCGTGCGCCTGCTCGATCTTACCCTGCGACACGAGCCAGCGGGGCGACTCGGGACAGAAGATGACAATGGCAAGCGCATAGACGGGGACGATGATTTGGAAGAGGACAGATAACCGCCACCCCCAGCTGGTGTGCTTCATGTACACGGTGCCGAAGGTGACCCACGATGCGATGATGCTTCCAATATACTTGATAGCGTAAGCATACCGTTCTTACGCACGTCTCAGCATGACTTACGAAACAGGTGTTAATCAAGGCACCGGTTTGTGCTCGGTTTCTTGGGTGCGCAATCTCGATCGTGTAGGGGCCTCCGGAGACTGACGCAAAGCTGGTTTCAGCTCAGAGCTAATGCACAACCCACCAGCTTCCAAAGCCCAGGATGAAGCGGCCAGCAAACATGTTCCAACCGCCTGTGGTGCAGGTCTGGACGATGGCGCCGGCGATGATGAAGACGAATCCAATGGTCATACTGATGCGACGCCCGAAGCGGTCCGCACAGTAGGAGGCGGGGAGGAGGCCAGGAAGACCGCCGAGGGACTGGGCGGAGACGATGGCACCGAGCTTGTTGGCGCTCGGATTGTCGATGGCCTTCATGAACAGCGGGTTCGCCTGCAGCCCTCCCATGACACTGCCGTCGAAGCCTGGTGTAAGTGGCGTGTAAGAGCTGACTACGCACCCATGCTGACACTGGTGCTGAACCCGAGGGAGATACCGAGGGCGAGCCGGCGGAGACCGGGGTCCTTCCACCACCAGGAGGCGGTGTTGTTCTGGATGTGTGCCACTGGGTTGAAGGAGGGCATCCTGGACAGACAGCGTGGCTATACAATGAAGTGACTAGATTGTACGGGAGAGGGATGAGGAACCGCGGGGCGTGTGGCGGCGCCTCATCCATGCCCGCACGACTACTTATGCACAATCTTTCTCAATCTAATCAACCGCGGCGGTCCAACATTGCGGGTGGCATGCGGGGCCAGGAACAGAACAGCGCGTGAACATGAGGGTGGACCGGCTAATGTCACTTTCCGCCGACATCCGCTTTGGCCTCCTGGGTGGACTCTCCCAGGGTGAGCATGACCGATACGGCTAAAATCCCCCAGGTGGGGTGCGGAGACATCCTTCAGCTGTCATCCCATCATCTGCTTTCCGCGCGCTACGCATCGTTTCAACTCCATCACCGACTCCACGTCTCCCCATGCCGATGCAGACGGCAGACGGCCGAGACGGCTCTCCATCCAAGACAAAGATCTCCCGTCCCAGAAAAGCGTGAGTGGGGCAGCGACGTGGCCCCGATGTCGGGCGACCCGACCGGTGGGGTGGGGATCGGCACTGAGAACTACGCGCTTGGAGAGATGGCCGCTGATAGCCGTGCAGATGTGTGATCTGCCGTCGTCTCAAGGTATCTACACCATCGCTGGGTCGCTGGCCCGGCGGCCGCAGAGCGGTAACGTAGTGCTGTGGGCTGATCCCAGACCAAGTGTCTGCCCCGCCGGCCGACGGACGACGCCTGTGCCCCCTGTGCGCGATGCACCCGGCTACACCAGGTGTGCGAGTACAAGTTCCAGAGACGAGGGTAGGTCCTGCCCGCTGGGTGTGGAGCTCATGGCCAGGCCGCTCAAGGGGTTCCGGAAGTCGGCCGGCTGTCAATCGCCCTCGGAGAGCCCAGCCTCGCCTACGGAGCGCTCCGTGTTGGTGGATGACATCCAAACCTCCGCAGTTAATCCGAGCCCGCGGGCAGCGAGAGCGCAGCCTATCCCCGCCGAACCAGCTCCGCTGGACAACGACAGGCCAGGCCCGTCAGCGGTCCAAGCGCGCCTAGCGCACCAAGGTGGCGTGCCGATCCCATCGGAGGCCCTCCTGCCCTCCTCGGCTGCAGCCACCACCAGCAGTGTCCGGCAAGCTAGGGAGCTCAGCTCCAGTGCAGCGTTGCAGGGCACCCCGAGCTCTGCGAAGGGCCATCGCGCACTCCGCGTCGGGCGACCGTTCGTGACCCTCGAGGCTGACCAGCCCCACGTGGTCCCCGGCCACAGGACACTCGAGGTGTATCTTGAACCTCAGATCGACGACGGGAACGCGTCCACAGCCCCGGTCCAGCAGACACCTGCGGAAGGCATGGAACCAGCCCCGACGATCCTCGACGCCCTCCGACAGGGCTCGGCTCTCCGAGCGCGCGGCCCGGTTGTGATCCCTGACCCTATCAGTGTGGGGCTGTTGTCGGAGCCCGAAGCCCAGTGGCTGTTTAAGCTGTGAGCGCAGTTCAACTGGCCTTCTAACCCTTAGCTTCGTGGAGAACGTCTCGCCCTCATCCCACCTCTTCGACCATCACTACCACACGTACGAGCGAGTGCGGCGTTCCCCCGCTTTATTCAATGCCATCATGTATGCGGCTGGGCGCTTCTTTCGGCCAGATGTCGCGGACAAGTGCCTGGACATGACCGAAGTGGCCATCGCGCGCCACATGAAGCTGGGCGACATCGACATCCCCTTGGTCCAAGCCCTTCTCACCATTGTGTACTGGAAGCGCCCAAGCGACCCGACCGCGTACTACAAGCTGGGGCTGGCGACGCGGATGATATGCCAGCTCGGTATCGCGTGGGACATCGAAGACTGGGACCCAGCCTCCGTCTCGAGCGAGGAGGAGGAGAGGGCGAAGGTCGACGCCGAACGGACAGTCTACAGTGCGTCCAGTAACTGTGATGTGCTAACAACCAGACGCATTCGCCATGGACGGATCATACGGCATAATGTTTCGCCTCCCGACAATGGGGTTGCCCATTCCTAAGGCTTCCGAGTTGCGAGTCTGGAGACAAAAGCATGTCCACTTGGGCGTCACGGGCGACCTATTCAAGGTGTTTATGACCGAGTAAGTTTCAGTAAAGCTTGAGGGCTTACACCCCGCAGATGCTGGGAGATCCACGAAGCCGTCGGCGGCCGCTTCGAGTCTGAGTTGGGGGAAGCAAGTGACGTAGCAGTCTGTGCTATGGCTATCAAACGCCTGCAGGAGCTTTCCGACCGGTGGCTGAACGATCCAGAGCTGACGGGCGTGTTGCGCGCCATCATCTGCGTGATGATCAAGACTGCGCTTCTCAAAGAGCACGTCGTTAGCCTCGAGCATGGCTCCTCATCGATCTCGACCATTCTCGACCTGCTGGACGACTACTCCGCCACCGTCCTCGGCCTCTTCGCGAGCGGAGAGATCATCTTCTTCTCAGACATGTCGACGACGGTCCTCTCTATGCCTGTGATGCTGTGCTACCATGTGAGTTGCTCGTGTCCCCGGCCGCTGATGCGACAGGCACGCCACTCCATGTCCCAGCTGGACGTGTCCAGAGTTCTAGAGACTCTCCGCACCCTCTCCGGTGCTCTCGAGCATCTCATACCGCTGACGGTGGAGGATCACCCTCTGCGGTACATCGAGCGCTGCTATCATCGGCTGCTCGATGCATTCGAGGAGCATCAGAAGGGCCAAACGCAAGGGAGCGACGAGGTGGTGCGTTTAGTGGGGTGTTCCGCAGCTGACCCTAGCTCTCACGCCTTCAGCTGTTCCTTAACCAGCTCTGGTCATCTGGCATCACGCCCACGGACGTCAACGAGGACGGCAGTGTTTTTATCAAGGATCCCCTTTGGGTGTACCCCACACACACTGTGTAGTCAATACGTAGCTGTGGATGGACACTGTGACCTCATTCCCGCTGACCAACGCGAGGTTGGAAACGAGCATGCCTCGGCGGTTGGGGCTCGCTTGGACGTGACGAGCTATCATTTTCGCGCTTCGGTTAGTTCCGTTCTGAACGCGTTGGTATGGTGCGGCGGAACTTGAAAGCCGGTGGGGGAGAGCCATCCGAGGTATCTCCGAAGGATCAGCCGTGTTGACGTCGCCCCACCTCCGCTGTTGGACCTGGCAGTGAGGGAGGACATTGGCCTCTGAGTGTCTCACTGTCCGACATATATGGGCGCAAGGATGATGGAGGCCCTCGTTGACGTAGCGCGTACGCGGACAGTGAGCTCCCCACCCAACTTGCCGCTGACACTAGCATCATTCAGAGCGATGACCAACTATCCCTACCAGGACTCGTCCCGGCCCATCGACGAGCGCGTCAATGACCTCCTCTCGCGCATGTCGCTCGAGGAGAAGGCCGGGCAGATGTTCCACATGATGATCGTGCCCACCCTCAACCTGGACGAGGGCAACGCCGCCTTCGGCCTCCCCGGCACGTCGGTGCACCTCGCGAACGAGCTCTCGCACTTCAACCTCATGGGCGGCTTCGACACGGCGCGCGAGTTCGCCGAGTTCTGCAACGCCGTCCAGGCGGCCGCACTCAAGAAGCGCTGGGGCATCCCCGTCACGCTCTCGTCGGACCCGCGCCACGCGTTCTCCGAAAACCCCCAGCTCTCGCTGCACGCCGGCCCGTTCTCCCAGTGGCCCGAGAACATTGGCATGGTCGCGCTCGCGGACCCGAAGCGCATGCAGGAGTACAGCGACATCGTGCGGCAGGAGTACGTAGCCGCCGGCCTGCGCATGGCGCTCCACCCGCAGGCGGACCTGGCGACTGAGCCGCGGTGGTCGCGCATCGCCGGCTCGCTGGGCGAGGACGCGGACCACGCGACGGCGCTGCTCGTCGCCCAGATCCGCGGCCTGCACGGCGCCGAGTTTGGCGCTTCCTCCGTCGCGACGTGCACGAAGCACTTCCCCGGCGGCGGGCCGCTCAGGGACGGCCTCGACAGCCACTTCCAGTGGGGCCAGGAGCAGCGATACCCCGGCGGACAGTGGGAGACGCACCTCAAGCCCTTCCGCGCCGCCGTGGCCGAGGGCACGCGCTACATCATGCCCGCGTACGGCCGGCCCATGGGCACCGCGTACCCCGAGGTCGCGATGGCGTACAACAAGCCCGTGCTCACGGGCATCCTGCGCCAGGAGCTGGGGTATGATGGCGTCGTCGTCTCGGACTGGGGTGTCGTGACGGACCTCGGCGAGGACGAGCTCCTCGGCGACCTTGCGCCTGCGCGGGCATTCGGCGTCGAGCACCTCACGGCGCACGAGCGCATCATCATGTCCCTGGACGCTGGTGTGGACCAGTACGGCGGGCACTACGATCCCACCCTCATCATTGACGTCGTGCGGGACGGCCGCGTGCCGGAGGCGCGGATCGACGAGAGCGTCCGCCGCATCCTGCGGGATAAGTTTGCGCTCGGCCTCTTCGAGCACCCGTACGTCGACGTGCTCACGGCTGAGGCGACCATCGGCCGGAAGGACTTTGTCGCGGCCGGCCTCGCGGCGCAGAAAGACGCGGTCACGCTTTTGAAGAACGGCGCCGTCGGCAAACCGCTCCTCCCCCTGCCCAAGACGACCAAGGTGTACGTCGAGGGCCTGGAGAGGCCGGCCGAGTCTGGGATCATCAACGTTGCGGCCACGCCAGAGGAGGCCGACGTCGCAGTCGTCCGCCTCAGCACGCCTTGGGAGTCGGTCGGCACAGGCGACTTCTGCAAGCGCTTTCACCACGGCAACCTCGCCTTTGGCCCCGAGACCCTCAGCAGGGTCGCACAGCTGGCTCGCAAGGTGCCCGTCGTGGTCGAGGTCTACGCCGACCGCCCGCCGGTGCTGGGCAGCATCAACGTCGATGCCACCGCAATCATGCTCTCGTTCGGCATCAACCCTGCCGCCCTGGTCGAGGTGCTGTACGGGCACTCGCCCAAGGGCGTGCTGCCTTTCGACATCCCACGGTCCATGGAGGCTGTTGCCGCCAGCAAGACGGACACGGCCTTTGACACTAAGGACCCGCTCTACCGCTTCGGCCACGGCCTCCGCTACGAGGGTGCGTGAGTTGCCTGACAACCCGCAGACACACATGTAGCATTATAAAACTATACCTAGAAGATGACACCTTTGACCTGCTCAATCTCCGACACCTTGATGTTGCGAATCAACAGCACACAGACCAGCGCGAGCGCCATGATCGACGTGCCGGCGATGAGCATGCGGCTCTGCGCCTCGGCGTACGCCATCATGACGGCCTCGCGCGTGGGGTCGCCCATGGGGAACGACAGCTGCAGCGCGAGGTCGCCGTAGATGGCCTCCCACTCTGGCAGCGACTCCTCAGGGAGGAAGCGCTGGAGGAACTCGGGGAGGGTGTTGGTCCAGATGGCGCCCGACACCGAGTTGCCCACCGCGCCGCCAAAGTAGCCGAACAGGCCGAGGAGGGCAAGCATGGCTGCGGCGTCGTTGTGAGAGCCGGCCGCGAGCACGGCGACCTGTTGGATGCAGGTGAAGCTCGAGCCGCCGAGGGCGATGAGGATCTGGCAGAACACGACCCAGCCGACTGAAGTTCCCGGCTTGCGGAAGTAGATCATGAGTCCCTCGCCGAGCGTGTAGAGTGGCACGCCGATCAGGAGGATCCACTTGAAGTAGCCCGTGCGGCGGATGAGGTAGCCAACCGGGAACATCCAGACGGCGGCCACGACGTCGTAGATCGAGGTGATGTAGCCCGACGTGCTGATGGAGAGGTCGAAGACGACCTGGAGGTAGGAGCCAAAGTACGAGGCCCAGCAGTAGTAGGCGATCTGCCACGAGAAGCCGAGGACGCACGCGCCGAGCACGGTGCGGTTGGCGAGCAGGTGGAAGGGGATGAAGGGCTTGGGTGAGACGAAGCGCTCGACGATGACGAAGGCGATGAGGCACACGATACCGACGACGAGCATGGCGATGATGTGCGCCGAGCGCCACGAGTCGGCGGCCGAGGCGGCGAGGTTGAACGGCAGGAGGAAGAGCACGAGGCCAGCGGCGATGAGGAAGATGCCGAGTACTGATGTCAGCGGCGTCTATCCTGAGACCACTCACCGTCAAACTCAATCAGGTAGTAGATGACCGACTGGGCGAACGTGCGTCCCGACTTCTCCTTGACCACAAGGCCCTGCGCGACGGCACGGCGCTTCTGGACCTGCAGGAAGACGAACATCGGGATGGCGACGAAGGGGAGGATGATGGCGAAAGCGCCGAACGCCCAGCGCCAATTGGACTCGTAGAACTTTTCCGAGATCTTGGGGCCCGCGTACGCCGTGATGATCCACGGCGAGGCGGTGAAGGCGTAGGCGAGGCCTCGGTTGCGGAGGTGCGAGACGTCGGCGGTGAGGACGTCGACGGAGAAGATCATGCCGATGAAACCGATCGAGTAAAAGACCTGCTGTCAGCTAGGTAACAAGTGTCAGCCCACCTGTGCTGCGCAATACGTGTAGATGTCCTTGCAAGCTGCGCTGAGGACGAGGCCGAGCGTCGCGAGCACCGTCATCGCCAGGTAGCCGTACGAGCGGTCCCAGAGGTTGAGCACCTTGGCAAGCACCATGTACGCGACGGCGCTCATGATGTTGGACACGATCGAGATGGTCGGGATGAGCGAGTGCTCCGAGAACTCGGAGGTCACGTACGCCGAGAGGTTCCAAGTGATGGACCCCTGGAACGCGTTGACGGCGTACGTGAGCCAGAAGCTGGGGTGAGCGCCGCCAACGGGAGGACGTACAAGATGAACATCGTCGCGAGCGAGTTCTTGGACCACGACTGGGTCATCGCCTCGGCCTGGAGGACACCGTCCTGGAACCCATCACGCGAGTCGGTGCGTGCGAGGGGGTCGATCTTGGGCTCGTCGAGCATGTTGCCCGGGCCATCCGGGGCAGCCGGCACGGCGGGCGCGACCTGGGCCGCAGCCACCTCGGTGAGGTTGAGCGTCTGGTCTGCCTTCATTTTGGAGGATGGTTGGGACGACGATCGCCCATGTTAGCTCTTAAGGCTTGGCAACGGCATGAGAAGATGAGATGAGAAGTGAAGACGCCGCAGTCTCGGCCGTTTGGGAGGCATGGCCATTGGCCGGGAACAAGTTAAGCGCCGTCGGCGGCACTGAACATGTGCTGGGCAGATCTTTTCCGGGCACGGGCTTCTCGTGCCAAGGTGGTCCAGATGCCGCAAAAATCGACCCAGCACCCTGGGCCAGCTGCTGCAGCTCTCGGCCGACCCCTTGGTGCTGAAGCGCGCCGACGGCGCTGCGGGCATGCGAGCGGAAGCGTCGGTGTTCAGGACCTGAGCGCTGGAAATTCGTGTATCAGACAAGGTGTGGAGTCGTGATTGGACGTCGAAGTCGTGGAATGTTGCCGCCAGCGGCGCTTGTCTGAACTAGATCTCAGTGGGAATCTAGATCTCGCCAGCCGGCTCTTGCAGCTACACAACACATCCCGACTTGCGCCGACCATGCCACAACCTCGTCTCGCCGGCACCCTCTCGCTGTACCCGTTGCCCAACTCGTCATGGGGGCGCCGGCCGTACTTCACCTCTGGTGACGAGGGTGCGGACCGCGCCATCGTCTTCGTCGGCGGGCTGCACGCTGGCCTGCTCGACGCGCCGTTCCTCGTCCCGCTGTCGCGAGCGGTCGGGGCGGCGGGCTGGCGATTGTGAGTCACCTCCGCTACCCTGCTGACGCCAGCGTGCAGATGCACTGGTCGGGCGCGTACGACGGGTTCGGGACGGGCACGCTCGACCGCGACTGCGACGAGATGGAGGCCCTCGTCGCGCACCTCGCCACCGAGGGGGTGCGCACTGTCGTCCTCGCGGGCCACTCGACGGGCTCGCAGGACGTGATCCACTACCTCACCATGTCGCGGCGGAAGGTGGCCGGCGGGATTATGATCTCGCCGGCCTCGGACCGCGAGTACTTTGAGAAGGACCGCGACGCCCTCTGGGTCGAGCAGCTGGCCCTGGCCGAGGGCATGATAGCCGAGGGCCGCGGCGACCAGCTTATGGACGACCGGATGACCGAGGCGTTTGGCGCACGCATCACGGCGTACCGTCTACACAGCCTTATCGGAGTCGGGTGAGTGTATGATCGGCGGCCCTGACACCAGCGGCGACGACGACTACTTCTCCTCCGACCTCCCCGATGCCTCAGATGGCTCGAAGCACGTCCACCCGCTCTCGACGTCCTTTGGGAGGCTACCTGTTCCGGTGCGTGCCCTGTGGATGGAGAAGGACCACTGTGCGAACCTCCCGGACCAGCGCGTGCTTCTGCGGCGGTGGGAGGCGGTCAGCGGGAGCATGCTGAGTTGGACGGTGGTGCAGGGCGCAACCCACTGTGCTGAGGAGGAGGAGGCGCAGCAGGCCTTGTGCGAGGACGTGAGTGCGTGGCTCTCCGCGCACTTCCAATAGAGATGGATAACACATGACGACAACCGTTGTCCGGTCCAAACGCTCTTCAGTGCCAGTGCTGTTGGCCGGGAGCGAGTCAGAGGGCCATTCCTCGGAGCATCTCCGACATGCCTGCGGCATGCTGACAAGCCACGGGCAGCAGCGGTTCGTATCCGACCCGCTCCGCCGTGCTCGCCTCCTTCTCGGGTCCCCGTCCCCACCCCTCCGCTGTCCTCCAACGTCAAGAACAGTGTGTTTCTGTCATCTGTTCATCCGCAGCGGGTAGCGAGCAAGGATGTGGCTATTTGGGGGCTAGATGCTCGATCACGACCCAATCGATGGCTGCGTGTTCGGTTCCCTCGCACTTCCGGCGTCCAGCCCATTCTTTCATCTCCTCTACGATTATAACCACCTGCCGTGCGTGCTCTCGTTGTTCAATCTCAACAGCACCAAGGAGTCCAAGCCAGGAACAAGAGGCCTGCAAGTTCCCAGCCACTACGATATATAATGAGGACTAGAGTCTTCCGCCTCGAATGTATCTGCCTGCTCCTTCCCCCACCCATAGCCACTCCTCCCCGCGTCTTCGACCCGACGATGCGAACTCCTATGATAGCCTTAGCACTCGTGGTGCTCAGTAAGTCATGCATTTCCCCAGGAACCACTGGTTTCTAACCTTCCAGCCACGGCGCAGGCGCTTGTCGCGCCCCGGCAGCTGCAATGCCCAGCTGGGCAAACCGTGTGCGTCCCGCAAACCGGCGGCGCCCCGTACTGCGCGGACCTCCAGATTGACTACGGCAACTGCGGCGCCTGCAACAAGTACTGCGATGCCGGTGACGCCAAATGTGCTGGTGGCGTTTGCTCGTGCAACGACCCCATCAAGACCAACTGCTTTGGCCGCTGCGAAGACCTGAAGACCAGCTTGCCCCACTGCGGCGCCTGCGGGCACATGGTGAGTCCTACGCCCCAACACCGTCTGATACCAGTGTGCCGGCAACCAGATTTGCGAGAACGGCTCGTGTCGCGACTGCGGTCCGGGCCAAAGGGGCTGCTTGGCCGACGACGGGGTCCACTATATCTGCAGGGACATCCTCTCGGACCCCAACCGCTGTGGCTCCTGCGGTATCCAGGTGAGGACGCCCCGCCAGGGGGAATGCCACATTGAGCTGAGCTGATGGCAGTGCTACAACGAGCCATGCGTCAACGGCGTCTGTGGGGGTACGGGGTGCCCCAGCGGCCTAAAGTGGTGCAAGCCGAAGTGCGTGGATTTGCAGAGGGACCCGTTCAACTGCGGCAGATGCGGTGTCTTGGTGAGCAGTCGTCCGATTACCGCTGACACTCCAGTGCAGAGGCGACTGTCGAAACGGCGTTTGCGTACCGTGCGATGGCGGGCGCACCGGCTGTGGCCCGCAAGCCGGCGGTTGCAAGAACACCCAAAACGACAACGAGCACTGTGGCGCGTGCTTCAACGCCGTGAGTAGCCACTTGCCTTCATCTCTTATCCCCAGTGCGTAGTGGGCTCCAATTGCGTCAATGGCGTCTGCTCGGGCGGCAACACCGGCTGCCCGCCTGGCCAAGTTCGCTGCAGCCCCAACGAGGCCTGTGTCAACCAGCAGAACGACAATCGCCACTGCGGCAAGTGCTTCAACAAGGTAAGTCCCGGCGCAGCATAGAGCATCGCCTGATTGATACCAGTGCGCTGTCGGCAAGAACTGTGTGGGTGGGAGGTGTGTTTAGTTGCAATGGTGCCACGCAACAACCGGAATGGTTGGTCCAAAGCAAAAATGCGAAGCGCAAGTCTCCAGGTCTTGCGATTTGTACGAACTCTACAGGAAGCCCAGTAGTAGCCCAGCGGAGCAGCAGATGCGAATCCGTTACGTCTACCCGGCTGCAGTGACCCTTGAGATCACTTAAAGATACATGGATACAGTCATATCAACAACAGCCCCTCGTCATCAAGCTCGAACATTACCCTGCGCCAGTGAACAACCTCGCCCGGCAGCACACCCTCTCGGCGGCGCCACACTTCCTCCATAAGCCGCAGCGCGTTCTGAGTGTTGCCAAACGCGACGGCCTCCTCGCCGAGCCGCACAAACCGATCTCGGAAGAACGCCTGCATGTCCGTCTGGGCATGGCAGCCGGCAATGACGGTCGGGAAGACGAGCGCGCGGTCGGCGCCGGGGATGTCGAGCTCGTCGAGCCCGCAAAAAGCCGCTGCCGTGTCTGCCACCGCTGCGGCCACCTCGGGTACTGGGGTCAGCGGTGGCGCGGGGACCGGCTTACCGGCAGGGTGAGGGCCGTTGATGGTGGTCGCGAGCAGCACACGCGCGCTGTGATAGAAGATGTCGCTGACGGCGCGTCGAGCGGCATCCCCTTCGCCAAATAGATGCGCCTCACGCCATGGCCGCTCGTTGAGGAGCATCTCGATGGCGGAGGCACGTCCCAGCAGTGTACGGACCGAGAGCCTGCCTGCTCGCTGCTCGTTCTCCTTCCATTCCGAGAGAGCGATGGACTCGGCAAGGGCAAGCCTCTGCCATTAGGTTACGATGCCCTCGATTAAGCTCACCGTAGTGGAGTCGCACCCCATGACAGTCTCGCGCAGGAACGCTGCCTCGTCGTCGCCATTCGCGCGATCAACCAGGAGAGCGCGGTAGAGCGGGAGGAACTGAGATGCCACGCCCTCAGTGGCAGAGGTGAGGATGTCGGTCCACACGAGGGGGGCCAAAAGATGGCCCATGCGCCGGAGCAACGATGTCAGCTCCAATTTCCTGATTGTCAGCCGGTACTGTACTCGAAGCAGGTGGACTCACGCAGTTCCATCCTCGGCGCAGACCAGGCTCTTCTGCACGATCGCGCCGAGGCACTTCCGGCACAGCGCCACCGCCTCCTTCCATCCTTGGCGGCTGCCGCCGTCGAACAAGTGGAAGGAGCTGATGCACATGGCGGCGATTATCATCTCCTGTGTCCCCAGCTCGGCGAACGGGACGTTCTTGAGCGCCACAGCGCTCCGCTGCATCGTGGTCTCGGCGACGACGAGGTCTGGGTCCTCCAGCCCCTCAGTGATAGTAACCAGCCGGCCAGACACAGGAGGGAGCCGGCGCCGCCTGTGACGTTTGGACCCCATGTGCAGTGCTGCTAGTGCGTTGACGCTTTCGAAAACAAGCGGGTTGGTGAAAGCAAGCGGCGTGACCAGGTCGGAGAGCGGCCGTCGCTCAAAGATCCACTGGTACGGCATGATGACGGTGAGGTAGTCTGGAGTTAGTTTGGCGCTGCCCCAGGCTCACGGTTGAAGTAGCGCATCTGCTCTGGCGTGGAGGCAAATGTGGTGTGGTATAGTGCGGGGGGCTGTGAGAGGAGCGGAAGATATGGGGTGCGCGCGGCGAACTCGGATACGAGGGCGGAGGACGGGTCGAAGCCCAACAGCGCGACAAGGTCGGGGTCGAGGCTTGGGCTCCGAGCCCGTGTGATGAGCGGGGATGCGTCGCACTCGGCAATCGACGTCGAGAGTGAGAGGTTAACGGTGGTAGCCGGTGGAACGGGGATCGGAGAGGGGTCGTCCACGATGCCCTGCGGAGCGGGATAGGAGAACAACCCTTCGAGCTGCTGCTCTAGGGAGTCAGGATCGGCTGCCATCCTCGGAGCCCGCCGTTCAGGCGACGACGCGGCATCGGAGGACCCGCTGGTCACCACCTGGAGGAAGTCTGATGGTTCTGGGGGAGGGCGCGCCTCCCAGGACCCTTCCGCTGCTCCCTGCGTCCCCAGCTTAGCAGATGCGGCTTCAGCCCACCGCTGTCGTCGCCGAGCGGTATGCGCCTCGGCCATGTCCTTCCGCCTACTGTCAGCTCTTTCCCATGAGGGCGACGCACATGGCCGAGACAACGCCTTCGACCGTCTCACGCCGGCCCATCCACTCCGGCCGCTTCGCTTCGTACCCCATGCACTCGAGGCCGAGGCGCGTACATGTTGCACATGCCGGACGCGCTTCGTCGCATCGCTTGTGTGAGCAACGAATCGTCGACGCCTCACCTTCTTGCGCAGCCTACAGGTCAGGCAACCAGACTTTGTGCGCCTGCGTTTGGGGGTGTCGCGCTCGAGACAGGAGGGGCCCCTCCCTGTCATGCCGTGGCGTCTAGAGGCGTAGAAGATGGAGAAGATGGAGAAGGTGGAGAGAGATGTTGCTTGAGAGAGACTTTGCATTGGTCAGGGATTATCTGATAAGCCACCCACCGTCATCACCCCACGTGGCCATAATCCCGATCCGGAGCAGTCCACCGTAGACAACTGAAGCAGCCATCTCGCGCTTTCACCTGCAAATGATGCTCAGGAGGGGTTCAGTCTCATCATGTTCAAAGGCGAGGACAGCCCCGACGCACAGGAGTTCGAGAGGTGATCAGCTCATCCCCGAGAGTATCCTCTCTATGGGAGGTGCAACCCACATCACTGGCGAGGAGGACACCTTATGGGAATCCAGGTTCCGCCTCGGGGTCAGCGACTAGCGCTGCCCCTCAACTTGTCCACAGGTCCTCCACAGGCTGTACGTCTCGCAGGAAGGTCCCCGCTGACCTCAGCCCTTCTCAAAACATCTGCTCCAGTCTCCCCATCTCCCTTGTTCGAACTCTGTGCTGTTCCCAGGAAGGGCAAGGGCATCGTCGCATTGGTTAATATTACCTCTGGAACACGAATCGTCCGACAAGCTCCTCTCCTTTCGAGGACGACCCCACTATGCAGGACTGGAGTGCCCTTTCGAGGAATCCTCGCCTTTTCTACCTCCATTTGGCCTTGCATGATCCACTGACGGGTGCAAGATCTGTACCACTCTGTGGTTGTCGCCCCACCGACCACAGAGACCGAGAACCAACGTCTTAAAGCGACCGATGTACATACAAGGGATGGCGATCTGGAGGTTTGCCCTTTGCGATTGGCTGTCCGCTACCTTACCCAGAAACGGATGTCATGGCGTACAAGCGGAGCGTAAGGGGATCTGGAGCTCTGCAGGGGTTCATACGATGGGTGGCAGACTGTAGTGTGAAGGATATTGATGTATAGACCAAGTGTTGAGGCGAGAGCGGAGACTCGGTCAGCAACTGGGGTGTGGCACCCCGTCGCACAGTACACCGACGTGCTCTCGCAGCGTGCACTTCCTGCTCCTTGCTTCTGCGCCCTGTTCTAGCCCCTATGCTTAGCGCCTGCCATCTGTTGCGCCTCCATTGTCACCCTTGTCCTCATGTTCGTCATCATCAAGCCCTACAGTTCCGTCATGCAATATGGAGGCTCCGGGCGTCCAAGCACTGGCTTCCTCCTCTTTTACTCGGTGCTGGCTCGAACAGATTCGGCTACACAAACCTCGCTCCCTCATCAAACTCGCGCCAGCCCTACTCCCATGCCTGCTGCCATGTTCAAGGTCCGCACCACTCCGGCCAAGGGCAAAGGCCTCTTCGCTCTCGTCGACATACCCAAGGGCACGCGGATTATCCAGGAGGCTCCCCTCCTGGTCATCAAGGAGGATAGGTACCCAGTCCCAGAGCGAATGGACAAGCGCATCGCCGAAGCGCTGGACACCCTGAGCACCGACGACCAGGCAGTCTTCCACAGCCTGCACAACGCCTCTCCCGACCGCCCCTGCAAGCTCTGGGAGACATTCCAGTGCAACTGCTTCCCCCTCGGCCCAGACATCGCCGTGTACGCCACCCTCTGCCGCATCAACCACAGCTGCAACCCGAGCGCTTACCACTCCTGGAACGCCAACCTCGGAATGCAGACCGTGCATGCGATCCGCGACATTCGCAAGGGGGAGGAGATCACGATCACCTACGGCGTCGGTGATATCCTCACGCGCGCGGCGCGGAGGGAATACCTCCGGCAGGGGTACGCCTTCGAGTGTGCATGCGAGCTGTGCGAGGCCTCCGATCAGGACGTCGCCGCCAGTGACGGCCGGCGGCAAGAGATCAAGGCGCTCTTCGCGGCCAACGACGATGACGTGCGCCCCGAGATGACGCCCGACGCCGTCCTGCAGGATTGCCTCCGGCTCCAGCACCTGCGCGAGCTGGAGTACGGGAGTGCGGACAACCCCTTCGCTGCGGCGGCGTGGTACGACGCGTTTCAGGTCGTGGCGTGTCATGGGCGCATGGACGACGCGATCGCTTTCGCCACAAGGGCATACCACGCCCGCGTTCAACTGGAGGGCAAGGATAGCCCCGACGCCCAGCTGCTGCACCGATACATGGAGGACCCGCGCGTGTTTCACTGCTTCGGGCTCTACTCCGGCTGGCAATCCAACGGGGGTAGTGGACGATGAAGCATGGGTTGCGCCCCGCCTCGTCCCGCTCAATACCACCTTCCAAAAATGCGTGAGGCGTAGGAGGGTGCGCCTCGCATGTGTCCGCTGATCCGTTCGAGACACCTGCTCGCCCCCTCGCGCCCCACTTCCCACGCCCTCGCCGCCCTCCTCTGCACAGCATTCGCTCCGCTCGCACACACCTACCATGCTTAAAGATGCCAACCATATCCACACCCTGTTCAACACGGTTCTCACCGTTCTCCCTACATCAACCGAACCGGCCGACGCACCATGCCCTCAGGCTACCGCGGCGCCAAGCGCTCAGGCAAGAAGCCCCCCAAGCGCAGGACAGCGCAGACCAACTCGACTCCGGCAGCAGACACCAACGCCGTGGCAACAACCTCTTGGGCGACGTCGATGAAGGGTACAGATGACACAAGTGGCACTGCTAATGGAAGACGAGACCTCTATCACCGCTACGCTTCCTCCTTCCGAGTCCCCCCGTCAGACGGTGGCAGGCGGCAAGGGTGCGTCGCATGATGAGGGCAGAGCTGACCCCAGCGAACACAACTTCGACCCTGGGCGGGTCCACGCCCACGGCCGCCCCCTCCTCCCTCTTCGATATCCGTGAGATCCCCGGCAAGGGCAAGGGCATGGTCGCCGCCACGGATATCCCTAAGGGCACACGCGTCATCGCCGAGGAGCCTCTCATTCTCATCGCGGGCGGCCGGGGGGAGATCATGGAGGCTCGCGCTAAGCGCGAGTACGACCGCCTCAGTCCCCCCAAGCGCGCCATCTTCGACAGCCTCCACGTCGCCGACCCCGACAGCCCCAACAAGCTCATGGCGGTCTTCGACACCAACTCTCTCCCCGCCGGCCTTGTCAATGGCGCCGTCTACGAGAACATCTCCATGATCAACCACTCCTGCAACCCCAACGGCTACCACTCGTGGAACGCCAACATCAAGAAGGAGACGATCCACGCCTCCCGTGACATCGCCAAGGGCGAAGAGATCACCATCACCTACGGCATCGACGAGACCGTTCTCCGCGATAGCCGCCGTGTGCGCCTCAAGCGCCTCTTCGCCTTCGATTGCATGTGCACGCACTGCGACGTCACCAACGAGCAGGCCGAGGCGAGTGATGTGCGTCGCCTCCACATCACGCACCTCAACGCCAACATCGGGAACCCCCACCGCGTCCACGTGGCCCCCGATGCTGTCCTCAGCGATTGCAACGCCCTCGGCCTCATCCGCGAGGTCGAGTTTGGCCCAGGCCACGGGTATACGGCTGCGACGCACTACGACGCCCTCCAGGTCGCCGTCTGCCACGGCCGCCTCCGCCAGGCCAAGAACTACGCCACGCTCGCCTACCGCGCCCGCCTTGTGCTGGAGGGCGAGGATAGCCCGGAGACGCAGCGCATGAAGGGCTTCATGAACAACCCGCGCTCACACTATGAGTGGGGTATGTCTGTTGGCTTCTGAGGCAGGAGTGGATAGGCGTGATGGAGACAGCAGTGTATATTAGTTTGGAGTGTCACTCCGCGAGCCAAGAGACCGAGTGACCCAGACGCCGAAGTCCGAGATTGTGTTTGTGCCGAGCCATCATCATGTGATCAACTGCTGCAATTGTGCCCGACATGCTGTATGCACGAGTGGCCGCTTCTCTATCGCTTCTCCCCATCACACACTCCCTCACTCACGCAACCATGCTCCCAGGTTTCGGAACAGTCCAGGTTCTGATGGTGAACAACGGTTTCCTCAGCCGAGGAACCCATGCCGACTGGTACGCGACCTCATCCGATACGGCCATCACCCCGCCCGTCATGTGCTTTGTGATCCGCAAAGACGGACGCAACTATCTCTGGGTGGGCCATCCCATGTCTCGGCTGACCGCAGGACCTCGGCATGCGCTCCGACCTCCACAACGTGGGGCGCACCTGGCCCACACAGCCGGACGTGCGCCTCTCCCTCCCGCGCGACCTCCCGCCCGAACTGGCTCCCTCGGCAGTCTACCTCTCCCACTACCACTGGGACCACTCTGGCGATCCGCTTACCGTCCCTGCCGACGTGCCAATTTACGTCGGGCCCGGTACTCTCGAGGCCCTCAAGACCGGGTTCGACGAGTATGTCGGCGACCAGAGCGCCGAGTGTGTTGCGCGGCTGTCGGAGATACCCGAGGGCGAGGTGACGGTCGAGGGGTTCCCAAACAGGGGTCACGACGTGTTCGGCGACGGGAGCTTTGTCGTCCTCCCTGCTCCTGGGGTAGGTACTCTTCACGCGCTGGCTGACGACAGCACTGTCCGGGACACAGCGTCGCCGTTGTTCGCACGACTTCCAACCCCGATACTTGTGAGTGGAGGAGGATGCTATCGTGGACGGCCAGCTTTGAGGAACTCTGACACCCAGATATGGTCCTCGGCGGCGACTCTGGCCACCATCGCAGCCTGTACGACCCGTGTCCCTGCCACTGCCGCGTGAGCACGTTCGGCAAGCGTCAGCTGCACCGCGACCCCAAGGCCAGCCTGGAGCACCTCTCCCGCCTGACGGGTGTCCATACCCGCGATGACGCGTGGGTCGTTCTTGCGCACGAGGAGGAGGTGATCGCCGCAGGTGTGCCCGAGCAAGAGTGGCTGAACGACTGGAAGGAGAAAGGCTGGAAGCACAAGACCACCGCGATGCGAGCAGGGGAGATCGCGAAGGGTTGCTGGGTCGACCAGGTCAAGGCTACATAGCCGCACAGCTGTTCAGCTGCAAGTTACCCAAGATGCACAGGTCGTGACCCCGGTGCTACCGTACTCTATCGGCCAGACAGAGGATGGAGGCTCGTGTGAGCTTCGGTTAGCATCGGCTTTTGCCGGCTGGGTGGTGGAGGGCATCCCAGCTCCGTTTCTGCGGATCACAATCGTACGCGATCAACTCAACTGACGATGATATCCTAACTCGCTTGCAATGCTGCCCACCAGAGAGAATCTTACGCGACGCTACCTCCACTCGACGTGCTTGTCCGTGACATTCATCAGCAGTGGTAGACTCTCGCGCGCGGCGGTTCGGCATGGTCCGATGTTATGGCGTCATCCAACCCCAGGCCATGTTGCCCTCCCGTCGTTGCCCATTTAACGCGTCTCACTCGCTTCCCACAACTTCTCATCCACCCACTACTTTCTCAACCACACCCACACACAGCACAGACAATGTCCCAGTCCAGCAGGCAGATCATCAAGGAGGCCGGCGGCTCTGCCGTCTTCTCCAACGTCGTCGTCACCGGCAACCTCGTGTACCTCGCTGGTGTGATTGGGCAGAAGGACGGCAAGCTCGTCCCCGGCGGCATCGAGGCCGAGACCCCCGCCGCCTTCGAGGTCGCCAAGGAGCGCCTCGCGACCGTCGGCCTCGACCTCTCTGATGGTGAGTCGTGTAGTGGCTTTGCTGACATCAGTCGTTAACGTCACCATCTACCTCAACGACTACAAGAACAACCTCGCCGGCCTGAACAAGGTGAGTCCAGCTTGGTAATATTGGTAACTGACGCCAGGTGTACCCCGCCATCTTCTCCGAGGGCCTGCCCGCGCGTACCGCGATCGGCGTTGCTGCGCTCCCCCAGGACGCCGCTGCTGAGTTCCAGATTGTGAGTCCAGGTCGGCGAGGAATACGCTGACTTGCAGGTTGCCTCCAAGCGCTCGTAAGGAGGAGACTGGGCGCCGACCGAACGTCGCCTGCAAAAGGCTCTGGGTAGAGGATACTTCGGATGCAGTTGTGACTGGCAGAGAGCGCGCGGCTTAATCCCGGCATCCATGAGTACATCGAGGCATCAACCTGTCCACCAAATTATTATGGAGTGCATCCGTACTAATCATTATTCTAAGCCACAACAGGCGCGGGGGCGCGCTTTTGATCCGTCGGCGCAGGACGGGGAACATCCTCGTCCGACGAGGTAGCGATGACATCCTTGGCCTCCTGGGTGTCCGGAAGGTAGACGTTGTCCAGGCCGAGACTGACGAGCAGCATGACGGACCCAAGACAGATGCCGAGGATGCACAGGAAGCGCTGCACGTCGCGGTACGCGAACTCGACGGCCTCGCGAGTCGGCGTGCCGACTGGGTGCTGCGCGATGAAGGCGATGGGGTTGCCAAACACGCTCGCCGCGAGCTTGGCAGCCTCGGCGGGGTCCATGCCGGTGCCCAGGAGGCCCTTGAGGAGACGAGGGGGGAGGGTGTTGACCCAGATGCCGCCAGCACAAGCGCCGCCGATGGCCGCACCGACCTGGTAGAAGGTGAGGAAGAGGGCGGTGACGATGGCGAGGTGCTCGTGCTTGACGACGGCCTGGAGGCCGACCTGTGCCGGGAAGGTGGTGAGACCACCAGCGATACCCATCATGACCTCACCGCCGACAATACCAGCAAAGTCACTCTGGCTGTGGCCGCCACGGTAGCGGATGAGGAGGCCGTAGGCGATGATGAGGGAGCAGCAACCGGCGACGATGAACCACTTGACGCGGCGGATCTTGCGCACGGCGAAGCCGAGGATGATACCCACAACCGTCTGGACAAAGCTGCTGAGGTTGGCGACGCGGGTTGCGGCCTCGACGCTCTTGCCAAAGCTGACGAGGAGCATGTAGAGGAGGTACGAGCCCTGGGTCATGAGGGAGACGCAGCCGAGCATGCTGATGAGCATGGAGCAGAGGACGTGGCGGTTGCGGAGGATGCGGGCGGGGACCATCGGGTGCTTGGCGAGCTTGGCCTCCCACACGATGAAGGCGGGAAGGAAGATCACGACGCCGATGACGAGGGGCGTGATGACCTTGGCCGTCTGCCACTTGGAGGCGACGCTACCACCCAGCGAGATCGGGATGAGGATGAGGGCCAGCGTGCCAGTGAGCAGGATGAGGCCGATGACATCGCCGGTCCAGAAGAACTCGGCCCAGCCACGGCCGGACTTGGCAAGCTGCCAGGTCGTCGGCACGCCGTCGAGGACGCCCATGCGGCGGGCGCGGCGCTCTCCGAACATGAGAAGGACCCAGAGAGAGAGCGAGACGACGGGGACGACGATGGTCGCCCAACCGAAGCCCCAGCGCCATGTCGTGGTGGCGAGGAGGTTCTGCGCGAACGTGCCCGAGACCCAGGTGTTGATCAGGAGCTGGAAAGAACTGGTGTAAGTTACGGGCTACTCCGCGAGGCGGATCCACTCACGGAAGGTAGGCAAAGAGGAGACGAGAGCGGAGGGAGGTGAAATCAGAGAGCAGGACGGTGTACAGGACTGTTATGAGCTCGCTCGATAGGGTGCAACCTACTGTGCTCGGCACCAAAGCCGAGTGTGTACAGCACGAAACCACCAATGTAGGGGCCGAAACCGGTGGCCGTAGCCTGGACGATGGTGCCCACAGCAAAGATGAAGGTAGACCAGATGAGGACGAACGTGCGCGAGTAGTAGTCGGCGAGCTTGGCGTGGATCGGCTGCGAGATGGCGGCGACGCAGGCACGAATGACGCCAAGGGTAGCGGTCTGCCCCGCGCTGCCCCACGAGCTGACAGCCATCGCCTGGTACGTGGGACGGGTGGCGGCATCGAGTCTGGGGTCAATTTCCCTCAACGGCTGTAACCCACCCTCGGGCATAGGTGACGAGTACGATCACCACAAAGAACACGACGCGGTGCCACGTCTTGAAGGTGGCGTTGATGCCCTCGATGGTCGCGACACCAGGCGACTTGGAGTGGACGGTGTCGACCTCGCCGATGATCTCCTGCTTCTCCTGGTCGGGGTAGTCCTGGGGGAGGGAGCGGCCCTCCTTGGACACAGTTGTGACTTCTGGTGTCGCCATGGTGGTTGTTAGTCTGGACAGTTCGGGAGAGGCGAGGAGGATCCTTTTTATGACTCTGGCGTGCTCCTTGTGCGGAAAGCTGGGCTTGGCGCAGCGGTATTGAAAAGCGCTCGTGCTGAGAGAACAGCGGCGGTCTGCCCCGCAAGCTCCGAGGCAGCAGGGGAGTTAAACTCGGGAGAAGAGCCTGCCCTCAAACCCTAGGCAAGTGGCATGTGCGTCCTTGTTGTTAGTCTGGTATCTGATAAAATCATTCGTGGGTCGGATGACTGCCCCGAAACATTCCAGAGCAGGCGGCGGGTCCAAGATCCCATGGCTGGAGGGACGGACATTCCGACCGAGGAGCCCGAGGTGGTCCGCACACGTGCCCACCTCCAGAGTGCCGGTCATGGAAGGTACATGTAGGTGCCCTTCTTCCAAAGGAAGATGGAACAGAGGGTCACTAGCTCACTAGCGTGTATGATCATGCGATGGCCCATGCGCATCACATCTGCCTCGGCTGAGGTTCTGAATCGCACTCTTCCTGTGGCAGGGTGTCGGGGTTCGCATCGCCAAGACCATTCCTTAGGAGTGGGGGATGTCGAAACGCGCGTAAGGGCCGTGATAACAACCCTTCGGCCGACGAAACCAGGGTGCGCCGCGTATCAGATAACTGTGGCCGCCGCCGCTGCTCTTCCATGCCGCCTTCTGTGCCTGCTCCACGATCCACACCACCCTGCACCACCCGGCCCACGTTGAGGCTGGGCACCAATTGTCGACAGTTGATTGATCAAGTGTATGCATTTTAGGTTCTGGCGCACGTAATATGCATGCGACATGTGTGAGCCTGACGCTGCATGCACAGAAGGCAACGAGGAGCGTGCCAAGGCCGACGCCATCGAACGTCCTGAGTCAGCAGGCTTGCATGACCCGGTGGGCCGTCACATGGACTGACCCTGGTCGTGTGAGGGGGGTCCAGGCGGCCGCGATGTCCGAGGCATGCCAAGAGGATGCATATGGCTGGGGGCGATTATGGAGATCTGGAGATCTTCAAAGATGGACAAGCCTGGACCGCTCGGTCTGGTGACGGCCGATATTCAGCCTCGAGGATATTAACGGAAGTCGAGGTGCTTGTGCACTCTGTTAACGCGCGGCTACAGAAGATGTACAGCCACGGCTTATATGGCGCGCGCCGACTGCAGGTGGGTGAACCGAGGCCGATGCCCGAGGGGGAGCGAGTGGGGCCGCAGTTCTCAGACGATCAGACGGGCTAATACGCTAATACGAGATAGATACAAGGAGATCCTCCGGTGTGGAGAAGTCTCCCTGCCACGGCGCCACCGGGGAGGGAAAGATGATCAGACAAGCTCGAAGGGCAGCCGTTAACGCCGAGATGCCCACTTGTTCTATGCACGCCAGAGGGCTCCCAGTGAGTGTTCGAATCTTTGTGGGAGCCTCGAGCTTTGTGCAATGACGTCGACCTCCGGCTCGAAAGATACCCGGCGGTTTCACGAGACCGCATCAAACGCACTCCAACTTCTCCAACATTCTCGTCTCTCTCTCTCTCTCTCTGTCTCTTGCTCCCTTCCCCATCTCACTCTAACTCACCAAGCATAATGTCCAACCCTGCTGAGCGCCTCGCTGCCGTCGCCCGTCATCTCACTGAGGGCCCCGGCGGCGGCGTTAAGACTATTGTGGTCTTTGGCGCCGGCCTCATGGGCGCCGGGATCGTCCAGATCGTTGCCCAGGCCGGCTACCGGGTCCACATGGTCGACGTGAACGACAAGGCTATTGTGTGAGCGGGCTGCATTGCGTGGCTGACGGAGAGCAACGGCATCGACATTATTAAGAAGTCGGCGGCGCGCATCGCCAAGAAGATCGCGTCGGAGCGCGTCGACGAGTTTGTCACTTACGTCCTGAGCAACATCCACACGTTTACCGACCGGTGAGACATCTCCTCTGGGAGAGGCGCTAACGCCAGCACTAAGGCTATCGAGGGCGCCGACCTGGTCATCGAGGCGATCATTGAGAACCTCAAGATCAAGCAGGAGCTCTTTGACTTCCTCGACAAGAACACCAAGCCCGAGTGCATCCTTGCCTCCAACACCTCGTCGCTGCTCATCTCGGACATTGTCGAGCACCTCCCGGAGAAGCGCAAGGCCGTGGTCTGCGGCCTGCACTACTTCAACCCCGTCCCCATCATGCGTGAGAAGGAGGCATGGATGTCGCTGACATGACAGGCCTGGTCGAGGTGATCCGCACTGAGCAGACGACCGAGGAGACGATCAAGATCGTGTACGACGTCAACAAGAAGATGGGCAAGACCGCAGTGCTCGCCAAGGACGCGCCTGGGTGAGGCCCCTCTCGGGTGACCACACTAACAGCAGTTTCATCGTGAACCGCCTCCTTGCCGCGTACAACCGCGAGGCGTTCAAGATGGTTGAGCGCGGCGACGCCACCGTCGAGGACGTTGACACCGCCATGAAGCTCGGTGCCGGGTACCGTGAGTTCATTCAAAGCTGTGCCCTGACACGCAGCAATGGGTCCCTTCGAGCTTGCCGACTACACCGGCCTGGACCTCAGCCTGTTCATCGCCAAGGGTTGGATCGAGTACAACAAGCGCGGCCTGGTGCCCGACTACCTTGTGGGCGAGTCCAAGCTTGTGCGCCAGATGGTCGAGCAGGGCCGTACGGGCCGCAAGTCTGGGCGCGGCTTCTACGAGTACAAGGACGGCAAGAAGGTCAGGAAGGGTAACTAGCTGTATCTGTATGGGTATGTATCTCTGCTGGGTCTCAGGTACATATGCCTCGAAGGGCAGGGTGGTGAGTCGCCATGGCCCATGTGGACGACGATGGACGCCACTGCACGGACCATCGCGGAGGACTGGACATCGAGCCTGGGAACGACTGCTGACATCGGGTACGGCAAGTCGCACATCCAGCTCAACTCTCACGAGTGCGTCCGAACTGCCTCATGTGCATTACAGGTTGTCCCCATCCGAATGACACGAGCTGACTCGACGCATGACGCGCTCGAACCACTGACCGTGACGGCGTCCGAGCGCGCACTTCCCCTCGCCCCCCTCCCGCCTCACCACCACTCAGAGCGTTCTCGCAAAGCCCAGCACCTCAACATGCGTCTTCAACACCGCCCCCGCTCGGTGTCGTGAGCAACGTCTTTCCTCCTCGACATCCACCACGACGATCCGGCGTCTTTCACACCCGTCCTCCGCCCCTTCACCCTCCTCCGCCCCCCTTCGCCCCTTCGAAACGAAAAACATCCCCACCCTACCCTACCCAATGTCAGGCGCGCTCATAGGCGGTATAGTCGGCGGAGTCACCGGACTCGCCTTCGCCGCTGGCTCCGCATGGGCAGGCTACCGCGTCGCCGAACGACGACGCCGAGCACACCTCCACGCGATCAAGTGCGTCGACCGAAGGGCCGCCTGCTAACCCCAGAGCGGACGTCGAGGCGCCCACGATCCGCACCGTCGTCCCCGTCCCCATGCCCGGCGCATCATACGAGCCGCCAGTGCCCGTCCTCGTCGCCGCGCATACGGGCTGGGGCCTCCGCCCGCCTCCACGCCCCAAAGCGCGGCGAATGCTGCGCTCACCCGCGCGGCGCGCGAGCGAAAACGCCCTGCCGGCCCTCCTCGAGCTGGGAGAGAGCGAGTTTGGGGACAGCGAGGGGCCCGAGCGTGAGCTGGACGAGGGGCTGGGCTTTTTCCTAGGGGACGGCACGGACGCCGAGCACGCGCCACCTGCGCTTGGCGCACCACCAGAAGCACACCCCACAAACACGAGCAGTTCAAGCGAAGACGAATCGGAGGCGAGCGATGCCAATACGGTGGCGAGCGACGACTCCCTGCCGTCTAGAGCCAAGTCGGCCACCGAGTTGTGCGCCACGCCCTCGTCACTCGGCAGCTTTCCAGTGACGCCGACGACCCCGGGCGAGTTTGCGCCGGACGACTTCGTCCTGGCACTCAGACCTGGGGTGCTAGACGCGTCTTCGGATTCGGAGGACTCGACGCCCGCCAGCACGCCGGAGAGTACCCTCGAGCGCCCGAAACGCAAAGGGTGCGTCGAGCTCGAGGACCGCCGCTCGCTGGGCGCCTTCATCCGCGGGCACTATGTCTGAGCGGTATGTGTGGGCGGCGGGGAGGATCTCATAGCAAACGTAGAGTGCACATGTACAGGTATCGGCATGGAGTGCCGAGATCGTCGCGGAGGCGAGGTAGCATGCGTCCCGGCTGTCCCGTGCATGTGATAAGCTTACAGTACACTCGCGGAGAGTACGCACATCTGCGCAGGAATGTTGCGTCAGCATCGAACAACTCGTGCCCACAATATTGACGCCTCACAGCATGGCCGCGGATCTGAAGATCACAGTGTGGCGCTCGGCCATAATAGCATCAGCATAACGTGAGCGCGTCAACACCACCTCAGCACTCTCGTGCGACCCCCTGCCCCTCTGTTTGGGATGAGACATAGCACCCTGCTGCGACAGGCCAAGCTGTCAAGGGGCCCATCCAGTGTTTGCCTGGTCTCACCCAAAACAAGCTTAGCGGAAGACACGTCAGGAAGAGTCGTGGTTGCACCCTCCCACGCGCTTGAAACGCGTGTACGAGAAGACTGACAGGGGCGAATCATGAACCTGCAGGCAGACCGCAATTCGCGGCCAAAAAAGAACCATCAGACGCGCTGCCGAGGAGGACGCGTTGACGCGATCGGCAACGCGATCTAGCGTTCAAGCACAGTTGCACTGCCAGGGACGAGGTAGCCTGTGCAAACACATCACCACCTCCTCGCAACAGATATTAATCGCCGGTTGACGTTGCCTCTTTGGCGCCCTTGCAACTGACTTCGGGTTTGCGTCCGCGTTGGTTTCGGCGACGACGGCAGAAGCTGTGGAAGCTCTGCGGGCCGCGCCTTGGCGCTGCGAGATAGGGCGGAGAGGCTGATCTGGGTGCGGATGCAGGGTGTGGCTAGCTGGACAGGTGTCTGGACAGATGTCTTGAACGCGGCTGGGCCGCGGGTGATGCACTCGCATCCTGTAATGACATGGCCAGGACTTGGCACCGAGGCTGGTTTGAGGAATTTGCGTGGTAGCGGGTCAGGGCAAGACTGAGGGGGAAGCCGTTGCCGGCTGGTTACGGCGGCGGTCGCGACGGCCTGCTGTTTGCTGGGCCGTCGGAGAGACAGGTACAGGCAGGAACGCAGAGGGGAGCACAGGGGGGGGCAGGATGATGTGATGCACCAGGGGCCGGAGTGGCACCAGCCAAGCAGTTACGAGAGGCAGTGGTCAGGTGGGCACGGGAGCGGCAGCGCGGGAGTCGCAACCAGGCTATGCTGAAACCAAAGTAGCGGGGCTTCCCGGGCTAGTTTCATAGGTCGAGGGCCACCTCTGCCTTCCTGCCGCCTTTGCCACTCTGAGATCGTTCTGGCCCGACTTGTCCTTCCTGCCCCCTTTCTTTCTCACCGGCTGGTTGCAGATGGTGTTTGCCCCGTCGTCAAGAGCAATGCCGGCAGCCCGCAATCGGCACCAGGCTACATATGGGCGAGGTAGTGTTGCCCGCGCCCCCCTCACACTCATCCACAACCACTGACACCGACGACGACCATGGGCTTGCTGCAACGGCGCAGCGTGTTCGTGAATGACGAGCCCAAGGCCGAGCCCAGCTTCAAGAAGGGGCGGGGCCGCAAGGCGTCTATGCCGAGCTCGAAGCCGCCCGAGATCGACAAGGACAAGGAGCTGCGTGAGGATCGAGAGGTTCAAAGCTGACGGCAGCAAAGCGCAAGAGCTTTGTCAACATCCTCCGCCCGTGGAAGAAGGACAACGAGGCGCCCCCCGTCCCCGCCTTGCCCCGCCCGAACGCGCCGTACGCGCGCGGCCGCGACTCGGTGCTCGGCTCGCCTACCACACCACGCACGCCAATCAGCCCGTTCGCCCCCCGGCCTCACTCCCAGGTCGGCTCCCAGGCTGGCATCTGCTCGACGATCCCGCGCCCCGCGTACCCCAGCTCAGTGACGCTGCCAAACTTCATCCCCGGCCCACGCAGGTTCTACAACCAGGGCGCCGCGGCCGACAGCACGTCGAGCTTTGGCGCGTCGCGCTCCACCCTCTACCTCTCCCAGCAGCAGCCAAACTACGCGCACTACCCGCCCTCGCCGGCGCCGCTGACGATCTCGAGCCCCATCCCGGGCATCGGCGACGTACCCCCCACACGCTACAACGACTTCTTCCAGCCCTCGCCCGTGTCGCCGGGCGAGATAGGCGTCGCCCTCGCGCCCCCAGAGAGCGAGAAGAGCCTGGGCAAGCGCGAGAGCCGCCAGCGGATCCGCCTCAGCACCCAGACGACGCACACGGTCGTCTCGGGCTCGACGCACACCAGCCACACGAGCCATACCATCCAGGCGCCATCACCGGGCGCGCTCGCCAGCCCGGCGGCCTCTCATACCTCGCACTCCCCGCTCGCCAGCAACCGCCAGAGCGCGGCGACGATCAAGCCGCTCAAGCGCGCGAGCAAGGGCTCGAAGCGCGCGAGCGAGGCCGACTTCCTCCTCGACGCCGAGGTCGCCGCCGTCTTCTCAGACTCGTCGCCGTCGCCAGCCAACGAGATCCCACCCGTACCCGGGATCCGGCTGCACTCGCGGCGCTCGAGGGACGCAACATGGACGCGCGCGAAGACCGCGAGCCAGACCAGCGCGAGCGCTCTCCCCGCGCAGTCATGTCCATGCTTCCCGAGCCGCGCAAGTCCAAGATCCCCGTGCCCCAGCGCATCCAGTCCATGCTCCCCGTGCCGCCTCCCCGCCGGTCCAGCGCAATGGCCGAGAAGAGCCTCCCGCCCCCGCCACGACAGTCGTTCACGTCCCTCCGCCCGCCCCCGCGCATGGTCGACTCGCCACGCGGTTCGAGCGGCTCCACTCCGCGCGGCTCGAGCCCATCCCTCGCGTCGACGGAGCGCATGCCTGCCCCCGCGTCGCCGCGGCCCGACTCGCTCCTCTCTACCGCGAGCTGGGGCTCGTCCGCCGGCGCCCGCCTCTCTGGGCGGCCGGGGCGCGTCGAGCGTGGCTCGCTCTCCTCGCGAGAGAGCAGCCCGGGCGGCACACCAGACCTGTCCGCGGGCTCGGAGAGCGAAGGCGTCGAGGCCCTCGAGGACGGGAAGAGCACGCGCTCCCGCCGCGACGGCGACGAGGAGAGCGTGCGCTCCTCCTCGTCCCTCTCGCACTGCCCGACAGCCCTCCTCTCGCCCGTCTCGAGTGTGTGTGAGCCGCTCTCGCCGGGCCTCCTCTCCCCCTCCGCCTCGGGCGACTTTGGCCTCGGGCTCGGCGTCATCGTCCCCGGACCCCGAAACCCCTCGCCGACCCGCGAAATCCAGGGCCTCAAAAGCCGCAACTCGGTCCTCGAGGCGACCAACTCGCGCCTCGAGGCCGAGCTGCGGCAGGCGCGCTCCAACCCGGGGCTCCGCGCGTCCGTCGCCGCGAGCATGTACAGCATCTCATCGCTGGCCGTGCGCGACGACATGTCCATCGGGTGGACGAGCCACAACGGCTCGTGCCTCGACCTGGCGATGCCCGCACTCGTCGCCGAGATCGACCAGCTCAAGCGCTCAGGCGCGGCCCTCCAGGCCGAGCTGCAGGGCCTCAAGAGCCAGGTGTCTCTGCTCCTCCCGCCGACCCCGCACGAGCTCGCCGAGACTGAGATGCGCGACGGCTACGTCCACGGAGAAAAGTATGTCCCCAGCGCAGCGTACGCCCCTCCGCCTGGGAGGGTGCAGGAGCTCGCGTCGGACGCCGACGACGAGCGCGACGAAACCCCCACCCCGCGCCGGCAGGACAGCCTGAGCTCGGACATCGAGACGGCCGAGAGCTACTCGAGCGCGTACTCGACTTCGAGCGCCGACTCGGCCTCCCCCCTCACGCCGGACACGTCGACCGACTGGCCCGCGCTGCCCAACATCACCGAGCTCACGCTCGGCAAGGCGGGCGACCGCTCCTCCGTCATCAGCCTTACGCGCGGCGGGGCTCCCCTCACCAAGCTCCCGCCGCGGGGGCACGCGCGCCAGCGCTCCCGCATCGCCCCGGTCAACGTGACCCAGGCGAACGCGTGCGTCCCCGGCTCGGACCCCACCACCCCCAAGGCGACGACGCCAAAGGCCCGCCGCGCGCAGCGCAACAGTCTTCAGCCGACGCCGCGCAGCGCCGTCACCCCCCGCACCTCCATGTTCAACATGGGTACGGCGGTGCCGCCGCCGCGCCCGCCGCGCCGCCGCCCCGTCGCCGTGCCACGCGAGATTGTCGAGGTCGCCGCCTCCTAGTTGTACCATTCTATAGTATTTTAATGACACCAGTGTATCCAGCATGACTGCATGAATTAGCGCGTGGCGCAAAGCTATTGAATAAAGCGAACTACACTGACTCGGCACGCGTACTGGTACATGTTCCGCCCGTCTCACCTGACCTCAGATGACACCGTGGCCGAGCCGCTGCTGTCGTGCCGCCTCCCATTCGGGCTGGTATACCGGCGGGATCTCACCGCCGTCGGCCACAAAGCCAGCATCCTCAGCCTGCGCTGGGGTCGGGCGGAGCCGCACAGCGTCGCCAGACGGCCGCTGGAGGGACCGCGTGCGGCGCCGCTCCGCCTCAAGCTTGCTCTCTCGGGACGGCGCTGCGGCCACGGCCGTCGTTGTCGCCGTCCGGCGTATGCCTTCCTGAGGTGGGAGGGAGGTACGGCTGTCTGCAACTGACACCACGGGTGCCCCGGACGAGGATGGGAACGAGGGGAACGACGGCAGCGACGCGCTGTGAGGCACGGTGGGAGCAGGCACTACTGAGCTTGCCCCGACCAGCGGGGCTTGCTCGTACCGTGGGTCCCAGCCGTGGCCCACGTCCCACGGTTGGCCGTAGTTTGAGTCGTAGCTTGTCGGCGCGGTGAACGGGTACGGCGTGAGATTGTCGACCTCCTCCATGTCCCGGTTATGGTCGCGCCCGTACCCCGGGTCGTACATGCCCTGCCCGCCGAGGTCGAACTCGTCTTCGAGGTCGCGGCGGCGGCTGCGCTTCTTGTGCCACCGGTACCCGAAGTAGACGAGCACGGCGAGGATGACCGCGAAGACGACACCGCCGACACTCGTGCCGACGATGAGGCCCGTCTTGTCCAGCGGCTTGGCCACCGCGGGCGTCTGGCTCTGCAGGCCGCCCGTGGGCGTGCGCGTAATCGTCGTGGTCGCGTCGGACCAGATTATCACAGGTGGTGACGAGCCGCTCAACGTCGACGCAGACGTGGAGCTCGCGGTGGTCGTCGGAGGCGTGCTTGTCGGAGGGGTGGACGTGGGCGGGGTGCTTGTCGGCGGCGTCGAGGTCGGCGGGGTACTGGTCGGGGGCGTGCTAGTCGGCGGTGTCACGCTCGAGGTGGTGCTCGTCCCTCCGCCCGGAACGGGGCGAGCCTTGCAAGTACACAGCCCGCCGGGAGGGCATGGCAAAACAGCCTGCAGACCACTCTCGATGAAGGAGACGGACGAGTTGAGGGCGACCACGGACTTGACGCGAACGGTCACGCGCCACCCGCCCGCGAGGTCCACGGTCGGCCAGAGCGCATTCGTCACGAGCGCCGGGAAGCTTGCGAGCAGCGCATCCTCCCCTCCCTGGCTGGAGACGACATCTCTGCCGTCAGCGTCACCCCCAGATAGTCGTACACTGTGAAAGGTGGCAGAGCGCCGGGCCACGTCCAGCTAATCGTGGCGGGCTGGCACGACCGCAGCGGCTCGACGGTCACGACCGGCTGCGCGGGGCCAGAGGGCGTCGCCATCGTAAGTAGCAGTGAGGATGAGGGTGATGGTGAGGATGCATCAGTGGGAAGCCGGGATGTGTTGTGCGCGCTAGTGCTGGCGATGAAAGAGATCGCAAAACACGCTGGGGCGGTGCTTGCTTCTACGGGCAGGGTGGCGTCGCCGGTGGTTCGCTCCCCGCGCTAGCGCAAGACCGCGAAGCGCGAAGCTCCTCGCGGCTGCTGGCTGCTGACCTGCGCATTCCTCTCCCCATGCCGGGCAGCATGGGCCCTCTGCTCTCCCGAGCCGGTGTTGGATGTGTCAAAGCATTCAGACTCAGGTCCGAATCCCGGCGCCTTAGCCGGCCCGTCTTCCAGCGCGTGGACATGTTTGGTTCCAGCACCTGGCATGCCAGAGGCTGTGCATAATATTAACCCGGCCCGGGCCCCACCCTCTCCAGCCGCTCGGTGGCGCCGCACGAACAATATGCATGTAAAAGAGTAGGAACGACCCGCGTCATTCCCGCTCCGCCGGAACACGGAAAGATCTTCTAGAACACATGACTACTGCTGGCTGTCGATGCGGCGGAGGCGCGCGGCCTCCCACTCCTGCCGGTAGAGGGGGGGCAGCACGCCGTCCTCGACGAAGCCTGCGTCGGTGGCGTGCGTCGCGCGCCGCGCCTCGGCGACCTTGGCCGCCCGCGCGGACTGCAGCGAGTGGGTGTGTGGGTACGGGTGGTTCGGCGCGGAGGCCGGGCGCGGCGGCGCCCGCTGCTGCGGGGGGAGGAGGGCGGAGGGGGGCGGCGCGGTGTAGTCCTGCTCGGGGGGTAGGCCGACAACGGCAGCGGCGGCGGGCAGGAGATCGCTGGGGCTGGGCACAAAGTCGCGGCGCCCGATGCCGGCCAGGCCCCCGTTTGAGGACGATGGTGCGGTGGAGTGCGAGTGCGTGTGCGAGTGGGGGTGGAGGAGCGTCGCGAGCGAGTTGGAGCGTGAGTGCCCCATCGCCGGGCCGTAGGTGTCATAGTGGGCGTTGGCGAGGTGGCGGGCACGCGTGGCGTCGTCGGAGAAGAAGGGGGCGGGCGGGGGATGGCTCTGGTCCTCATCGATGCTGAGCCGCCGCACCGGTGGGTGAGGGTAGGAGGGCTCCCCCCTCCGCCGGGCCAAGCAGAGAATGGTGATCAGCGTGGCCGCGGCCACGGCGCCACCCACCACCCCGCCGATGACCGGTGCGAGGTTGAGCTTGGGCTCAGGCTCTGTGGGCTCGGCGACGGGGGTGCTCGTGGCTGGTGGGATGCTGGAGGTCTCGTCTGGCTGTGCCCAGTCCGACGTCTCGGGCACGGGAGACAAGACACTCGACGTCTGCTCGATTGAGGAAACGGTGGATGAGCCCACAGACCTCGTAGAGTTGGCCGGGGTTGAGGAAGTCGAGGGGGAGAGGTACGACGGCGTGCCCGTGCGCGACGTTGTGACTGGCGGCGTGCAGTCGCATCTCGTGCCCTCGTAGCACTGCCGCACGACCGCCGGCGGCGTCCGGATCGTCTGCGACCGTCTGTCTCCTATAATGATCTCAGCGAGGTACCCCGCCGGCGCGGGAAGAGCCGCGATGGTGTAGTTTGTCGCCGTGATGTTGGTCCGCTGGAAGGTGATGCTCCCCTCGCGCGACTCGCTGCCATCAGAACTGCCTAGACTTTGCTCACAGCACGACGAGGGAGAACGGCGGCACTGCGCCCGGCCACGTCCACGACACGCGGATGGGCGCGCACTCGGTCATCGTGTCCCCGATGGTGACCTGTGCGCTGGTCTGCCGCGGCGCGAGGCTGGGCCCGAGCTCGATTGTAGGGCTGGCGAGGCCCGCCGAGGCGCCGATGGCCTGCAGAAGGAGGTAGAGCGCGCCGAAGCGCATGGTGAGATGATGGTGATGAGGTTGATGGCGGCGATGAGTAGGAGGCAGAGTAAGAAGGTGAGGGGGTGCGTGAGGGAGTAGGTCGACCTTTGTCTGCCTCGTGTTTGCTCATTGCCGGTGGCGGTCGCACGAAACGCAGCGGCCTGAGCGCACCACCCCGAAACGGCACATGTCCGCGTGCGTCGGCTGCTGGTGGGGAGGGCCCGCACCGCTCAAATGCGCCCAGCGCTGCCCAGCAGCAAGCTTTGGGCCTCTTGGCCGCGGACGGCGTGCTGAAACGGTGCTACGGAGGGGGGACGTGGAGACAAGATGAAAGTCGAGAGAGGTGCCTCCCGCCATCCCAACCTCATCTCAGGCCACCTGCCTCGCTCCGAGCCACCTCTCACCGAACCACAACAACAGCGCCAGCCATCCGCCGGTCTCCGGCCCCCGCGCATGCCCTGCAACCAAAAGGATGAGCTGGACGAGTTAGGAATCGAACCAAAGACCTTGTCAAGATCTCGCACGCGTCGTGGTAGCGACCGCGGTGTGCTTGCTAATGACACGCTCTACCAACTGAGCTACACGCCCGGAGCTCATGCATGCACGCCTGCGGCGCCCGCTGTGGCCCGCAGCGAGCGTTTGGCGACCCCGGTACGCATGGGATGTGGCGGGCGAGTTGGTGGATGGTCAGAATGTTCGAGAGGTGGTGTGGGAGGGAAGTGGAGAGTGGACGAGCCGTCGGGTTTCGCCGAGCCACCCTGGAGCCTCGTTCCGCACACTTCCGGTAGCACTCTCCGCCCTCCCTCTGCACCGCCTCGCTGCATGCTTGACGAGCTTCCTGACGGATACAGACGAGGGTGTGGCCTTGGCGCAGCGGGATTGGTGGGTGGTGGGTTGAAACATGAGCAAACGAGACGAGGGCTCAGGAAGCATCCATTAGCGCCTCCCGTGTGATCACATTGCCCTTTGGTCCTTTGCCCATCGTGCAGTTCAGCTGCAGGAGCAGAGTGCGGGCTTGGCACCAAAGCCGCTGCTGAGGGTGCCCTGCGACGCGTCAACTGACGCGTGTCCAGTCATAATCCAGTCACCATTGACATCCCGCGCGCCCGCAACATGTCCCCCTGCATGTTGGGTAGAAGCATAAAGTCGACGCTTCACCTCGGATCTCCATTCACTCTCCTTCAACTTCCACATCATCAGATCGGCAGAACAAGGATGACAACAGACACCACCGACGCGAGCAAGTACGCCAACGTGCGCGTGCTGGGCATGTTCCCCTCGGGCATCGACGAGGACGAGTGGAAGTCCAACACGATCACGGTGCGCGAGCGCGCCATGCTGAGCTTTATCAACTCGGTGACGGACAAGCCCGAGTGGTCGCGCAAGGTGCACGACGAGGCGATCGTGGCCAAGTGGAAGGCGGAGCTGGCGGGCATGGTCGCGCAGGCCGGCCCCGAGCTCGTGTCCAAGGGCGGCAGCATCCTCGTGAACGGCTTCTCGGACGCCATGTTCGACTACTGCGTGCGCGAGCTGCGTGACAAGGCGGCGCTGTGTGACGCCACGGCAGTGGACGGGAAGGGCGGCATCGCGGTCGTGCTCGACACGGCGGCGGCCGTGTTCAAGGCCGACGGGCGCGTGCCGGACGACGTGCGCGCCGCCCTCCTCGAGGCTATCAAGCCCCTCGAGGCGCAGGAGCCCGACTGGCACCCCGGCAGCGACGGCAAGGTCCTCGACCTCGTGCACCCCTCCCTCTGGCCGCTGGTGTACGGCACGAGCACGCAGCTGACGTCCGAGATGGGCATGGCCGAGGCCATCCCCCTCATCGGCTCGGGGCACGTCGTGCCCGAGCCCACGGCGTCGTCTCTCGGCCTCGGCAAGCCGGGCAACGGGCGCATGTGGAGCAAAAAGTTCCAGTGGCTCCCCTGCGAGGTCTCGTTCGGCGAGGACGGCGCCCAGCCCGCCCAGGTGACGAGCTACATCAACAACGCGCACCCCGTCGCCAACGCCGCGCTGTACCCCGTCATCGGGCGACTCGTTGACGCCGCCCTCCCCATGCTGCAGGCGGCGTACGACCGCGTCATGAGCTACCCGCACGAGAACCTCGTCGACCCCCTGCTCCTCGAGGAGGCCGCCGAGGCGCGCAAGCGCATCCGCTGCGTCGACTCGCAACGCAAGTGCTCCGTCCCGCACATCTGCGGTGACCGCTGCTGGGGGCGCAACATCCCCAAGGAGGAGATCCCCGAGGGGGTGGACCAGGACGACCGCATGGACATGTACGAGATCGAGGCGGAGTGGTTCTTCCGTGTGCACCCAGTCACGCAGCCCGAGCCAAAGGAGTACGGCTCGCTCCCCAGCGTCGACTTCCGCTCCGCGGGTCCATGGTTCCCCGCCGCCCAGCGCCGCCCCGCCGGGCCCCTCAGTGCCGAGGAGGGCGCCGCGCAGGAGGCGTACCTCGCTGAGCGCAACAAGCCTATCAAGGAGCGCGACGCGATCATCAAGGCCGCGAACGACCGCCACTACAAGGCCCTGCGCGAGTACCCTGCGCTCGCAGCGGAGGCGGAGAAGCGCGGCGAGGCCCGTCCCCCCAAGCCCGAGCGGGAACCGCAGCCGCCCCGCGTCTTCCTGCCGCCCGAGGAGCACCCCCTGCCAGCCGACAAGCGGCTGCAGGTCATCGTCAAGCTCGCCAACATCCACCTCACGCCCGAGAAGCCGCGCTACGACGGCGGCAGCTGGCACTTTGAGGGGCAGGGTGAGTGCAACTTCGGCAAAGCTGATCACAGCCAACGAGCACATTGTCGGCACGGTGCTGTACTACTACGACGTGGAGAACGTGACCGAGTCGCGCCTGGCGTTCCGCACCGTCTGCGACGCCGAGGACTACAACGAGGGCGGGTTCGACTACGAGCAGGGAGACCACGAGCCGTTCGAGATCCTGTACGGCATCGACCCCTCTGGCTACGACGAGGCCAAGGTGCAGGTGCTGGGCGACGTCGTGACCAAGGAGGGGCGGCTGCTCGTGTTCCCCAATGTCCTGCAGCACCAGGTGCAGCCGTTCGAGCTGGTCGACAAGACCAAGCCCGGCCACCGCAAGATCGTCGCCCTCTTCCTCGTCGACCCCGCCGTGCGCGTGCCCTCCACCGCGACCGTACCGCCCCAGCAGCAGGCGTGGCGCGAGGCGTCCGCCGTCGACGAGCAGTTGCCCCCCGAGCTCAGCCAGATGGTCTTCGACAACCTCACGGTGCCGTACGACGTCGACAAGGCCAAAGGGTTCCGCGAGGAGCTTATCGAAGAGCGCAAGGCGCTCGACCAGGACGCACAGGAGGCCATCAGCGAGAACACGTGGTGCTTCTGCGAGCACTAGGGTGGATACGGGTGTCTGGGTATTCGTTGTCATGCAGGATCGTGTCCAAGTCACAGAGTGGGCTGCCGCCGCCGCATCAAGGACCAGTACATCCCATACAACCGATATACAACGTGTTCGTTCGTGGACTCATTAGGTGTGGTGGCGAATCACTCGCTATTGTCAGCCAAGTCACGCCGCTCGCCACTCACGCCTTGTCCTGCTTCTCATGCCTCAGCCACTTGTGCAGGCTCCCGCGTCTGCGCGCCTCCTGGTTCTGCGCCTCCTCAGGCTGGGGCTGGGCGGGCAGCGCGCTCCCCGCCGCTGTCTTGGGCGACGGTGACGCGGAGGAGATGGAGAGCGCGCGCTCGCGCTCGCCTGACGGGAGGGGCGCGTGGCTCGCGCGCCGCAGGCTCTCCCTCGCCCTCCGGCCCACCTCGAGGGCCGCGACGCTCCACCGCCGCCCCGAGGGCGCCGGGCGCTCCTCATCCTCCCAGTGGGGGCGCGTGCCGAGCGACCGGCGCCGGAACCCGACCTGCACGCCGACCATGTAGGGGTCGCCGAAGGGGTCGGTTTCCTGCGTCGCGAAGCGCGGGCCCCCCGGCCGCTTGAGGAGACACTCGGTCGACGGCGACGCGTACACCCGCACGGGGTGGTGGTAGACGGGCACCTCCATTGTGGTGCTGGTGTGTGCTGATGTGTGCTGATGTGCTGATGTGAAGGGGAAGTGCGAAGATAAGACGGGTGGCAATTGCGGGGCCTCTTATAGTCTCGCGGTGGTACTCTTGACTTGGCGGTGGTGTGGCATGGCCGCATGGCGCATGTGTGCGACTGCGGTCTAGCATGCCTGCATTCCAAGGCACCAAAGGGAGGTCATGTGCCCTCATGTCATTCGATCTGCGGTGAGCGTGAGCGTAGCGCGCGAGCCGCCCAGCTCCACGCCTGGCACACTTCGGCAGCCGCGGGATCTGCGAGCGTGGAGCTAGTCTCGCACGCATGGACGCATGGCCGCACGCGTTCGAGTCACATGCTGATGTTCGACGATGATGCAATGCGAGAGTGGATGATCGGCGATAGGCGCGATCGCGCACCTGCAGCCCAGGCGCGGAGGAGGCCGAGCACCCTAGCCGCACTTCGGAATCTCCGAGATGGCAGATACCACGACGCGTTGGCAGATGCGCTGACGCGAGGGCGAATGCGCTCATCGCGAGGTCCAATATCGCGAGGGCGAGGTCAAACACGGCATGCACGAGGTCAAACGCGGCTGCCGTTGTCATACGAATGCTATTCTCAGACCACTGCATAAACTATGCTACTGGTTGCTCTCCGCCAGCGCGCGCAGGAACGCCGCCGCGCCAGCGCGTACACCCATCCCCTCCCCCGGAACGTCGGGGTACGCGGCGTTGACGCGCACGAACCGCACGCCCGGCAGCTCTGCGAGCTCCTCGGACGGGTACCGGACCACCCCAGGGGTGTTGAACCCGGCGCCCAGCTCGAGGACAAGCACCCGCCCGTCCGGCGAGTCCATCATGCCCTCCAGCGCCGCCTCGTACCGCGCCCTGCCGGCCTCGTACGGCGTCTCGAGGAACCAGCCGCCGCCACGGACGTTGAGGAACACCTCGCCGCCGCACCGCTCGCACTTGGGGATCAGGTCCTCCCTCCCCTCCGGCACGCGCGGGTCACGCAGGTTGAGATGCGGGACAGCGGCGGCGACCCACGGTGTCGAGTCGAAGTAGCTCTCGGGCGTGCACGGCTTCAGGCACTGGAAGCGCGCGTACCCGCCCTGCGGGGTGTGCACTCTTGCGGGGTCGAAGCCGGACTGGACGAACAGCCCGTCCGCGTTGGACGTGAGCACCGCGTACGAGCGCTTGCTCGTGGCCAGCGCCAGGAGGTCGGCGTACACCGCCGTCGGGCCCCAGTTGAAGATGGTGTGCGCATGCGCGAAGATGAAGCCCCACTGGGTGAGGCGGTCGTCCCACTCGTGCCCGATCGTGTCGTACAGCCGCCGTAGCGGGGTGCGGCCCACGAGGCCGGGGTAGAGCCGCGCGAACAGCTCCGTGGAGGTGTAGTCCAGCCCGAGGCCGAGGTCCGGACGCACCGCGTCGGCCGAGAGCCCGGCGCCAGCGTGGATGATGATGTGGTCCGCCTCGCGCACCCACTCGCGCACGGTATCCGGGATCCGCAGTGGGGGGTGGTAGACAGAGAACAGGAGGTCGGGGGTGATCTCGGCCGCGGCAGCCGCGTAATCCGCTTCATCGCCTGGCGTCCAGAGCACGAAGAGGACATGCATTCGCCCGGCGTATGCGCCGAGCCACTCTGTAACTGCACTGAGGGCGATACGCGCCGCCAGGGCCGAGGGGAAAGCGAACACGCCCGTCGAGATGCACGGGAATGCGACGGCGCGTCCCCCCTCTGCCGCGACCATGTCGAGCGCGGCAGTGTAGGCGCGCGCCAGCTCATCCTTCTCAGACTCCGTGGGCTGCGCGCCGGGCGCGAGTGCGGGCCCGGCGACGTGCACGATCCCCGAGACGGGAAGCACGCCCGGCGGCGTAAACATCGGCTCGGACGTGTCCAGCTCCTCCTTGCCCAGACGCTGCATCTCGGCGTAGCACGCGTTCCGGAGTCGTGGGCCCGCCGCGGCGTGGAGGACGTTGTCGAGGCATTTGTGCGGGGGGCGAAAGCAGCCGAGCATGCGCGTGTTGGCCGGGTTTACGAGGACCAGGGGCCCATCCAGGCGGGTGAGGTCGCCGCGGAGGAAAGAGAGTTGCGATGGTGTAGAGGGGGAAGGGGAGCTAATGGGGAGAGGATAGGCTGGGATGTCCTCGAGTCGGACGATCTCGTGCGCCCGCCCCGCGGCCTCGCGCTGGAGAAGCGCCTCCACGTCCTGCACCACGTTCTCTGGGAGCGGCCCCAGCGCATCCGGGTCGCGCACGCACAGCAGCTGGTCGACGAGCTGGCGCTTCACGTGCGCCGGGTAGCCCAGGAGACGGGGGAGCGGCATCGCCCGCCCCGCGTGCGCGGCGTACTCAGTGTACAGCGTTCCGAGGATCGTGTCGAGGCCTGCTGCAGTCATTGTCAGGGGTCAGTGAGAGATGGGAAACAGCAGATTGGACAGAAGGAGGTTAGTCGCGGTTGTGGTCGCTGACTAACAGCTTGGTCGGATGTTGGGTCCCCGACATCCGAGATTGCCCGTCGCCGAGGATCCATGCCCGAGAAGACGTCGACCATCAACAACTCGTCTCTACGTTCCACTCTCCAACCCGACATCTCCCGGCACCACCATGCTGCCCAACTGATCAACTGATCAACTGACGCTGTGAGCGCTGCAACGGAATTGCCGCAGCCAGGAACGGTCAGAAGCATTGTTCTCTGGCGTCGGTCTGTCGCCGTCCTCATTCCGCACCTCCCTGCCTGACTTCACTCTCACCCTCACATGCTTTCACCCTCGCACCCGTACCCACGCTCCCCCCACTCCCCCACGGCACCCCGGGACCGCCCCGGCGTGGCTGCCAGCGCCGCCGGCCTCTGCAGACGCCTATGACGCCTCCAGACATGTGCGGCGAAAGCCGTGTCGCGCGTTCGCCGCTTATCGCCTGTAACGTGCGCATCGTGGTTGGCTGGATTCGGGCGCGAGACGGCATGTGATGTGCGCCGATGTACGCCGAGTTCTCGTGGCGTGGCCCCCGGCCTCGGGCTGACTCACACACTGATGCTCTGCATGCTCCGTGACGGGAAGAGGCTCATGACGTGAAGAGGCCCGGCCCAGCGATGCACACTCTGCATGCACCACACCCCGGGCGTCCCCTGGACGTACTTATACCCCGTGTCCTCCAGCTCAACCCACACTTCCAGATGTTCCGCATCACGCCCTCCCTCCCACTCAAGTCTCTCCCCCTCAAGTCCTTCGCCCGCAGCATGTCCTCCGCCCCGCGCTTCCCCTTCGCCCGCGCGTCCGGCATGGCCCCGCCGCCCGAGTTCGCGCGCCTGCGCGCCTCATCCCCCGTCTCCAAGGTGAGCCTGTACGACGGCTCCGAGGCCTGGCTCGTCACCAAGTACCGCGACGTGGTGCAGGTGGCCACGGACGAGCGCCTCAGCAAGGTCCGCACGCGCCCCGGCTTCCCCGAGCTCAGCGCGGGTGGCAAGGAGGCCGCCAAGGCCAAGCCGACGTTTGTGGACATGGACGCGCCCGAGCACATGGCCCAGCGCGGCATGGTCGAGGCCTTCTTCACGCCCGAGTACGTCGCCTCCCTCGCCCCGTACATCCAGACGACGATCGACAAGCTCCTCGACGCAATGGTCGCCAAGAGCGCCCACGGGCCCGTCGACCTCGTCGCCGAGTTTGCGCTCCCCGTCCCCTCGTATGTGATCTACACGATCCTCGGCGTGCCGTTCAAGGACCTCGAGTTCCTCACGGCGCAGAACGCGATCCGGACCAACGGCAGCGCGTCCGCCCGCGAGGCGAGCGAGGCGTCCGCCGGTCTCCTCGCCTACCTCTCCGACCTGGTGGAGCAGCGCGCCGCCGAGCCCAAGGACGACCTAATCAGCTGCCTGGTCGTCGAGCAGGTGCAGAAGGGCCGCCTTGCCAAGGCGGACGCGGTGCAGGTCGCGTTCCTCCTCCTCGTCGCCGGCAACGCGACCATGGTCAACATGATCGCCCTCGGCGTCGCGACCCTCGCGCAGCACCCCGACCAGCTCGCCGCGCTGCTCGCCAACCCCGGCCTCGCGGGCAACTTTGTCGAGGAGCTGTGCCGGTACCACACGGCCAGCGCCATGGCCATCAAGCGCACCGCGCTCGAGGACCTCACGATCGGCGGCGTGCCCATCAAGGCCGGGGACGGCATCATCGCCTCCAACTACTCGGCGAACCGCGACGCCGACATCTTCCCGGACCCGGACACGTTCGACATCCACCGCAAGTGGGGCAAGGACGACCCGCTCGGGTTCGGGTTCGGCGCGCACCGCTGCATCGCCGAGACGCTCGCCAAGGCCGAGCTGACTGCCGTGTTTGGTAAGTCTGCGTGAGAGAGGGGCTGACCCTAGCGACGCTGTACCAGCGCCTGCCGGACCTCAAGCCCGCCGTCAAGGTCGAGGACATCAACTACTCGCCGCTGGAGAGGGACGTCGGTATCGTCGACCTCCCGGTCACTTACTAGGCGCTGGGTAGAGTGAATCTAGCGTAAGCCCATGAGCTGCACACCACAGTGAAGCTCGTGTGAAGTGGTAAAAGACATGTGCATGCATACGACTCTGCTCTGGCTGCTCCGGACGCGCCGGGCTATTCTGGGTCGTCGCACTGCCCTGTTGCTGCCAAGCAGGCAGAGTGTACGACGTCGCTGCCCACGCTGTGCATGTGCACCGGATGTCAGTTCAAGCTCTGTGCCTCTTATCTGCGCTGCCTGTTTGGATGCATCGGTCACTTCGGTGCCAAGCATCTCCCGCCTACAGGCCGCACTGGTGATGTCCTGCGCGATCATGACGAAGTGGCGTAGAATGAATTGCTCATGTCCTGGAATGCATTCATGCGGGGCGCTGCTCGTGCCCGCTGCCAGCTGGACAACTGCACTTTAGCCTGCAGGAGAAGTGTTCGCCCCGCTGCTCGCTTCAGCTGCTCGTTGGCTGCGATGCAATGCCTGAGTATGCCCAGGCCCACTTCTGTTCCTGTTCCCCTGGTGCAAGACTTGGCAGATGTAAACGCGGGTGGGAGAGTTTTGAGCGCGGAAGGAGCAACAGCAGAGGAGAGAGATCGAGAGAGATGCCGTTGTCACTGGTTCCTCTCATCGCCCAACAGCCCCCACCCCAGGCACACAGACAAGCATAGTCGCCTCCTGCCCGCCAAGACGACACAGCCTCGTCTCTCTGCTCTTGGTCTTGATCTCTCGCTGTCTCGTCTCCTCTCTCTCATCCTCATCCCAACACTCACCCCCAACTCCGCGGCAATGCTCTCGGCGCTCCTCCTCGCGGTCTTCGCATCGGCCCAGGCCAACGCGCAGGCCGTGCCCACCACCACCACCACCCCCGTCCCCGTCCAGTCTGCCCCGCCCAACTCGCGCGACTGGGACGGCCCCCGCACCTCCGACATCATCCTCTTCGTCGCCTTCCTCCTCGGCTGCTTCCTCTTCGCCTACTTCTTCTACGCCTACACCGTGAAGCGGCGCCGCCGTGCCGCCCAGACACCTTGGGACGGCGCCTACGGCCCGGGCGGGTACGGCGACGCACACGCCCGCGCCTTCGCCCAGCCCGCGGGCCCGCCGTCGGGCTACGCCGCCCTCGGCACGCCCCCTGCATACGCACAGTACCAGTACCCCCCGCCCCCGCTGTATGCGCAGGCGCAGGCCGAGTCCTCCTACCGGCCCGAGCTGGGGCGCGCGCCGTCGTCCGCCTCCACGTCGACGCTCATCGGGTATGGCAGCCACAGCAAGGACAAGGACGCGCGCCGGCTCAGCGAGGACGACGAGGTGCCTGTGTTGGAGAACCAGCCCGCGCGCCCGCAGCCGGCGCACAAGTCGAGCTGGCGCGGCCGGTTTGCGCGGCTCGGCGACCGGTCGTAGACTCACTCGCACGCCTCGGTTGGACGGTATCTGGACACGGCGACCATGGACACTGTGAGCGAGATGTTGTATGCTAGATGGGATGAGATTACCGTAATGGGAGATGGGAGAGCTCAAAGTTGGTGCTGGGCGGTGAGACGTGAGGCTGAGATGAGAGATGGAGGAACAAGGCCTGACACTCTCGTTGCTCGAGCCCCCCGAGTCTGGCCCGTGGTGGACCTCGTCCCAGCAAACCGGTCGCTGGACGCTTGTCACCCCCAGTGTCTCTGTCCATGCTACCTGCTGCGCATGCTGCGCGACTACCCGACGAGAGGCTGCATAGCCACCGCACGGGCACGGAAAGGGGCATCACGTGCGACCAGCTGCCAGCCACCAACCACACTGTTGCCGCAACAAAGGATGTCCAGCCTTCACCCTCCTTTCCACCCACCACCCCTCCGTCCACCCCGCCCGCCCCTCCACCCCCCGACATCCTCATCTCGGGGCCCGAGCCCATCGCACCGGCGATCTCCAAAGACTCCGCAACGCCCGACGCCGCAACCGTGTCCGAGCGTCGGGCAGCCGTGGCCGCCCTTTGTTCGGAACGACGGACGGCGCCTCGCACACAGCGTCGCTTTCCAGATCAAGCTGCATCTCCTAGAACTAGCGGAGGCAAAGAAGCATGGGTGACGCTCGAGATCGGGGCCCTCAACAGGTGGCCCCACGACGGGCGTCGACGCAGGCTGCCCCGCAGACTGCCCTGCGGCCTCGATCCTGTGGCGGCGGGGACGTGCGCCGGGCGAGGAGATGCCGAAGCGACACCGATGGAGCCGATGGACTGACAGCTGACGCGCACTCACCCTCGCCCGACACCGCTCGCCCGACGCCCTCGGAGTGGGCCCAGATCGGGGTGTCTACCCTGCTCATGTGGGCGCCTCGTTCGCAGGGCGCAGGAATGCGCCACCCGCCACTGACGGACGGTCGTTCTATCCGTGCAGCCCGGAGATCGGCCGGCGCGGGGTGTGTGTGTCGGGGTCGTCACGGGGGTGCCAGCTTCTGGGGTCGCGCGTTGGGGTAGATGTGTCGAATGAGCTCGAAGCTCGCGCGTGACGGAGGAGCTCATGATCTGGGGTGAGGGGGAAGGCGCGGGGGCATGCGATATGATAACACACCCTGCTCACCTGCCCCACTGCTCCGCTTCTTCCGCAGTGGGAGCAGCTTCGGGGATGGATAAACAAGATGCGATGCCGCTGGTACCCAGCGGCACCCCCCTCACATGATCCCACATGCACAGCGCCCGAGCTCCAGGGTGGTCTGCAGACCGGCGCCCGTCGTGCGCGACAAAGCGCTCGGTGTCCTATCTTGGTGGTCCGCTGGCGCCACCAACACGCGCCACGACATGCGCCGCAAGGCGCCGCCGCACACGCGCCACCGCCTCCTTCTGGACGCCACTGCACGGGCGCGATCGAACGTTCCTGGCCACATCTCGTCGTCGGGTTGTCTCGTCTCGTCGCGATCTCGTCTCGTCGCACACACCACAACGCACACATCAGACAACACACACGCCAGCCGCGAAGCATGGAGAAGGCGGGTGCACACAAAGGCCGCCACGCGTGTGTCTTTGTCCAGCCTCCGAGAGGGGGTGCGGGAGGGGAGGGAGGTGGGCCGTGAGGAGACGCGGCCTTGGAGGGTGAGATGGGGCCCGAGTTGGCAGACCAAGTTAGCGACTGGCCTCCTTTGGAGACTGGGTCTGAAAGAGATAAATACTCACCTCGCTGGCCTCAACAGTTCTCCACCCAACTCTTCTTCTCTCCTCTTCACCTCTTCACTCCCTCACCAACCCAACCAACCAACAACCAACAATGAAGGTCGCCGTCCTCGCTGCCCTCGCCAGTGAGTCTCCTCTCTCATCTCACCCATCCTGCTCCGCATCTTCCGCCTAACCACTCCCACCTCCCATCTCCTCCTTCTCTCCTCGCTGCCCCACCTGCCTTACCCTCTTGCATCACTAACCCCAGCCGCCACCGTCGCCATGGCCTCACCCGTCGCTCTCGAGGAGCGCCAGGGCGCGGGCTTCCCGTCGGCCTGCAACACCCTCTGCAGCTCGTTCTTCCCGTACGTCCCCAACCTCCCCCATCCTTGCTTCTCCCTCTTCCCCTGCCCAGTCCCTAACCCCAGCGTCTACAACGCCTGCAAGGACGAGCCGACTCAGGCCTCGTGGAACGCCTGCATCCAGCCCATCTGCGGCCAGGCCGCCTGGGACAAGCTCGCCCCCTGCCTCAGCTGCTGGGGCACTGCCACCGGCCAGTCGACCATCCCCTGGTGGAGCCTCTTCTACACGGCCTGCTCGTAAGCGGCTCTCCAAGGTTGGGCGCGGGGGATATTTACATTCAACGGCGTACGCCGCCTCCTAGCCCTGAGGGGTGCTTGTAATGCTAGCATGCATCTCCTATAGTTAGTACGATGAGTTCATGTGCAGGCTGGTGAGCGTGGTAGCGAGTGCAGGCCAGTGGCAGCGAGGACGAGTACGAGGAGTTGGCGGTTGTTGTGGCGGTTGTTGTGGCGGTTGGAGTGTTGTCCGGTCACGGAATGCTCGTTACGAGCAGGAGCGGGATCAAAAATGAGCTGGCTGGATTCAGTGAGCAGGGGCGACGACAACAGGCGGAGCATTTACACTCCGCACCCACAATCCTCCTCATCGCTCACACATCGCATCTGTCTCTTCTATCCCTCTTACATCGTCTCTTGCTCTATCATCCACTGCCCCCAGCCCCGCCGCAAGGTCCCTAGACACCATGGCAGACCGCGCCTGTAACCGCTGCATAGCGAAGAAGAGACGCGTGAGCCCCACTCCACCGTCGCCCGCCATCGCCGCTCACCTCAGTGCGACCACGAACGCCCCGTGTGCGGAACATGCAAGAAGCTCAAGCTCGA